>PVKM010050452.1:0-10709 GCA_004027735.1 Carollia perspicillata
TCTTGTTCTTGGCCAACCAATTCATTAGCTTTTAACATACACTGTCTCTCTTAAACGACTATAAAGGATAACTTGAATCGTAAATGATATTTTCATCAGCCACAGATGAAAAGGAATTTAGAACATAAATTATCTTAAAAGATCCCTACCTAAAGTGCTGTGGACCATCGCACTGGTATGTTAAAACATGTATTCTAGACAGAGTCTCCTAAGACAAAGTTCAATATTTCAATCATCTTGAGTGTCTATGGTTTTCTGAATTCACTTTGACTGACAGAATCAGGGTAGGGTGGTGGCCAGTCTGTCAGACACTTCACAGAGTCAAGGCTAGAGCCAAGTTTTATGAAAAACCATGGTCAATCCTTCAAGGGTCCTTACAAAGTCAAGTGTCAAGTAGAAAGCTAAGGTGAGAAAATCAGAAAAACAATTGGAATGGACCACTTAAACAAAGAGATGGACCAGATAAGAAGCAAATATGAAATCCTAAAACACAGATCCGGGGATCATATATTGAGGGTGTGGAAGCAGCAGGGGGCAACGTTTCAGGCAGGGGGGCTGGAATGGATGAAATATGAGACGTATTATTGCTCGAGTCTGGCTTCGGGGTTGTACATGACTAACCGGAAATGGATCTGAGATCATCTTGTAATGTAATCCTCTGAATGGTGGACATAAAGTATCCCGTGTTTGAACCGGGAACTATTCCAACCATATCTCTTAATTCTGTTCAGTCCTACGGCAAATGGTAAGAATTGTCCATGGACACAAAAAGAAAGAAAAAATATACAATTATACATATTGTTAACCTCCCCTGCCATCTGTACTTAAGGAATCATCCCTTTCACAATCTGCTCAAAGACAGGGATTATGATTTATTTACCTATGTAGATGACATAGTTTAAACAGTATCTGAATTATATTTATTAAATGGATGAAGACATTTATAGATGGCAGAATGCATTATCGGTGCCAACATACAAGCCATTCCTTTTATTATGTAAGTTATTTTTTATTGCGAGTAGGGAGCATGAACTAGAACCTCTGCATAAGACACAGCATGTGCAAAATCTCTATGTATAAAATTCATACAAATAAATTTTAAGAAATAGTTGGAAAATATTATGCTTATCTGATAGAAGACTATTTTTTTGCTTCCCACTATGGTCAATCCATAAACCTGTGTGTGGAAGACTAGGAGAGAGTAACATCTGGCAGACCAAATTGTTCTGCCGTCCTTGTTGGCTGGGCCAGGAGAAGGCTTTTCTAACTTGACGTGGGAAAGCTTTCATGAAAATGACAACAGTAATATGAGTCCATGACTGAGTGAGATTCCCATGTGGAGGAAAGAGACATAATGAGGAAGTGACAAGTTATACAGGAAACTGAGTTAATTGATTATATTCATGTGGGTCAAGGTCAGAACTAAATTTATTTTAAAAAATTCAAACTTTAATGATATCCAAGAGATTAAACATTTAGCTGTTAACTTTCTGTTGCGATTCTAAAAATTCCTCTTGGTTATATGGGTAAATAACCTTTACCCTAAAACTATTAAAGCTCTTGTTCTCTCCGTTTATTAACAGAGACCTGGAGTCTCTGCAGATTAATGGATTCACTACTCTTCCGACAAAATGGAGCAAGGCAGGAGGAGCAACGTGGAGTCTTAACTTCACTTCTCAGTTCCATTTGGCCCCACAGAACTTCACGTTCTTTCTTCTCGTCAACATCTGTCTCATCAGAAACACCATCTGCAGATTACCGCCGACCTCATTTTCCATTCGGAATTATTTCCGCCAAATAAACTGAAACGACTGATTCTTCACGCCACCCTCTCGCCTTTCATCAGACCTCCGGATTCGACACTCACATTTGACACACGTGGGACCTGGGGACTGAAGTATCCCTTTGTTTTGCCCCCTACATGTCGTTTTCCACCCAGTTTTCAACACTGACCGTATTCTCTGGACATGCAGGCCACCTCTCCACCCTGAACACGTACAAGCTTCCTTCAATATAGCTCACAATTTCTGTGTCCACCGAGCTGTTGATGGACACCCGGAGCGGTTCCTTACCTCGGCTACCGTATTCAATAAATAATGGTGCATGAACATGGGGCGCATGTATCTTTTCAAGTCGGTGTTTCTGTTTCCTTCAGATAAATACCCAGAAGTGGAATGGCTGCATCATACAGAAGTTATATTTTGGAGTTTTGAGGAGCCTCCACACTGTTTCCATAGTGGTCGCCCAATCCTCCCCAACAGTGCACAAGGGTTCCCTCTACTTCACATCCTCACCAACACTTAGCATCTCTTCTGGATAACAGCCATTCTACCTACCAGGTGTGGTATTTCACTGTGGTTTTCGATTTGCATTTCTCTGATGACTGGCGATCTTGGCCAGCTACATAAAAAGAAAGACATTCAATGCTCCTAGATTGGAACAGCCAGTATTGTTAAAACGGCAACTCTCCCTAAACTCATCCGTGTATTTCACGTAATCACAATCAAAATCCCAGCCAATGTTCTATGGGAACTTGTAAGCTCATCCTGACATCCATATGAAAAGTCAGTTCCTTTTCTGCACGCGTCTCTATCCGCCCTTGGGCACTTGGTGGGTTTCAGCACAGCGAGATGTTCTAGGCCCACACGTCTCTTTCCTGAGTACCGGGTGGCTGATGGTGTTCAGGATTAGAAGCCACTTCTTCTTTGTCAACTCCCTGCTGCACTCGGTTAGAAGAGTAAAGAGTGCCGGATCTACAATGAATATCTCTGATAAGTGCTGGTGAGTTGGAACCTCAGCGCAATTACCTGGGGCGCCCTGAGAGCCCCGTGAGGAGTATGCTGGTGAATCAGAGACAGCCAAGGGGAGGACTCTGGCTCTCGCTGGTGTCGCTTCATTGCGTGGCGTTTGTGGGTCACCTACATAGTCATATCCATGCTCTCCAACTGTAAAAATAACTGTCTGCTTCCTAAGAGCTCTCGGAAAGTTAATTTGCTAATGCCTTGAAAGAGGTTTGAGGATCAAAAGTTCTATGTATATGCTAATGTTATTATCTGAAACGGGGCTCTTGCTCCTGACGTGAAACTGAGGTGGCTAAATCACAGCACCATCACGAAACCTTATACGATTCACAACGCCCTTAATACCCAAACAGCACAAGCCCAAGGGATGACACCAGCTGGAACATTCAAGAAGCAGGCAAGCACAAGCGGTTCCCGGATTCCCAGAACCCGGGTGCACATCTGCTTGAACCAACATTCACTGACTCTGCACCACGCCTACCTCCGTGTAAAGTACAGGGCTTGGCCCCATTTTCTGATTCCATTTCACTTTATTGCTCTTTCTTATTAAATCTTAACTTGGAAGAATCTTCCTCAGAGGGCAAATAAAAGCGTACAGAAGGGAGAATTATGTTATGTTGAAGAGAAGCTGAGAGAGGCAATGAGCAGATGGAGGTTCAAGCCCTGCTACTAGCGAAGCGTGGCCCTGGGTGGGGCAAGTCCCCTCTCTGACTCTAATCACCAGTCCCACTGAGAAGCGGCAAGGCTGTGGCTCTGGCCGCACAGGTTACTGGTGAGGCATCAAGGGTTTCCGAGACTGTCCAAGGGCCAGCATGCAATGGGCAAGTGAGGAAGGGGGAAGCAGGACTGCGTGCACCGGACGGAATGAGCCTGCAGCCAGCTTCCAGGGCGAGATCTCTGGTTGTCCACCACCCACGCAGTTGCGAGAACAGCTAGACGACGGAGACTCGGGAACTCTGGTTTAGGTTGTTTACGAAGGTGCTGTAATAACTCGACTCATCTCTCTGGGCGCTTCCCTTTTACGATGTGAGCTTGCCACTCTTGCCATAAAATAAAAATGGAGTGTTTCCTCTTCCTGTGCCTTTGGGCTCACCCTGGGGCTTGCTTAGACCAGGAGAATGCATTTCAGCAGATACTGCCTGGCTCCCCAGCCTCAGGCTTAAGCAGCATTGGAGCTTACGCTTGAACTTGTTAGACTGTGAGACAAGCGTGCTGTGCGGGTGTCCAGTAGGAAAGACCGGTCCTGCCATCCCTGGGGCTGCACCCAGCTGTGAGAGGGCATCCTGGGCGGAGCGAGCATAGGAACCACCAGGCCCCGCCCACACCCTCATGAGAAATGACAACTCCGTGTTGTTGAGTGCAGTGGTGGAAGTAGAAGGCTTGGACTGAGGGTCCCTGACACAAATATTCACTGCACACTTATTGCAGGCTGGGCACTATCCAAGCTCTTCCAATATAAGAAGCCGCGGAATCCTTTTAACAACACTATGGGTTAAGTACCATTAGCCCTTCTATTTTAAAGTGGGGAAGCTGACCTATGCCTTTGTGGCCAGGAACCAATCCTCAGCTTTGGCTCTGAAGCCTGTCTTAACCCCTACATAATGCTACATATGGCGGGTATTTCCCTCTGGCCTATAGGGCATCCCCCCGGTTTCCGAATTTTTGCAGATGGCATTAGGCATACGTAGCAATAACCTTTTGTGCGGTACAGCCTGTCCAACGGTCTTCTGTCAGAAGAAACCATTAAGCCTCATTTTAGATGGCTGCTGGAATGTGGGTGTGTTTTTGAATGTGAAAGGCCATTATCAAGGCTGAGTATCCTTTCTTGATACACCTTCAGTTGGGAAAGGTCCTGGACTCACAGGGCCCAGACGTGCATGTCTGGGGTAGAAAGGAGGGAGGAGAAACGTAGCACCCAATGTGTTTTTCTGGGATTTCAGAACAGGCCACCTTAAAGCAGCCAGCTGGTGAAGCAGGAAGGGCTCCACGTTTCCCCACACTGCAGACCAGAGAGGGGTCCCGGCTGTGACGTGATCAGACCTGACAGCAGTACAAATGAAGTGCCAGCAGCAATTACCTCCCGTACCCAGGCAGACAAACAATCGGGCCTCGGGAGCAGAGCCAGACAGTCAGGGCGGGGAGACACTCAGGGAAGCATGAGACCCAAGTGTCAGGCTCAGACAGGGAGCTTCTTCCCTAAGCCAGCAAGGAAACAGCTCCTGATCAAGAGTGAAATCAGCATGATGTTGGGATCATGGTAACGAGTGACATCTCCCTCTTCACTGAAACACCCGCGAACATCATTTACAGAGCATGGACGGTGTCATTGCAGAACTCATCTGGACTGGCAGTGAGAAGCTAAAGGGTAAAGAAAGAGTGGCTTATTTGGACAAAGTTTCATAATTTATGTGTGAGAGTAAAGAACCACGAGGTATTTTTATGTCCTCTGTAAGAGCTCTTACTTTAAAATCGCACTGGATTCTGAATAAAATCTAAACTTCTCAAGGAACTGACCTGGTTAAAATGTTTCAACTCTCACCATTGTGCGTTTTATTTTAAAAATGGAAAACACATCCAAAGATAGAAATTGGAAGAGCTGAGCAAAAAAATATATGCAACAGCAATAATATTTCCAGTTTGCGACACACGCTGTAATTCTGTGTGGTAGTAATACGGCAACTCTGGGTCTCTGTGTGCAATGCCGTGTGGAAAAAATACGTCCAGCTCAGAAAGGGTGCTGCGTGGCAGTAAATTCAGCTAATCCTTAAGAATCTTTGAGAATACGGGTAATGGGGTAACCACTGGGAGGAGTAAATAAAAATAACAACAGCCAGAAGCCATTAAGTACTTATTTACTACTATACGGTAAGCAGTGTGAAAAATATCTTACGGTTCTGAGAACCTAATAAAATAGGTTTGCATTTGAGGGGAAAAAAATAGGCTCCAAGAATAAAGAAGTTCTAGAAGTTCGGAACAGACGCCCCTCGACTCTGATGCTCCTTCATCCCTAGGACACAGGCAGGAAACTGGACTCTTTGGCCCCGACCCAAGTCAACGCCCCCGGTTAGCTCTCCGCACGTTCGCAGTTATCACGCTTTGGCATCTCTGTGCCTCCCTCCACGTCACCAACACTGTCCACTAGAAGCACGGCCTTCTTTTTCCTTTGAGCCACTTTTTAAAAGGGTAGGGAATTCAGTAACGAACAGTTTACTGCCATGAGAGGTGTGGAATTATTCTCATGTCCGTATAGTGAGGAACTGGTGTGTTGTTGCTCGTGTCTCCTATTTGTTCGCTTTTCATCATTCATTTAACATTTTTGCTGAGCATCTATTATGTACAAGGTGAGAAGATACATATTAGTGAGTTGACGACAGACATAAATGGTGCCTGCCTTAAACAAGGAACCACAGAAACAAATATGGAACTATAATTGTATTAAGTCCTACCAAACGGAAATCTGTGATGCTATAGAGCTGCATTGTCCTATGTAGTAGCCACTAGCTAACTATGACTATTTAAATGTAAATTAATTTAAATGAAACAAAATAAAATAATTCCCGTCACACTAGCTACATTTTTAAAATGCTCAATAGCAACTGTTCACGCCAGCGGCTTGACTGGAGCTCGACACCCAACTTGCCCTGCCAGAGGCCCCCTCTGCCCACAGGTCCTGTACACAGTCTGACGGGGCCATGCTCCTTTGATGCCAAAATCTTCACCAGTGTGGGCTCCCCTTTGCTGCATTACCACTAGCTGCTCAAACTGTATCTGAGCTCACTACTAGCTGTTGGTTGTTCACTGGCTAGCTTAGCTCCCCATGAACATCATCTCCCGGAGATGGTACTTTCCCTAACTCATGTCCAATGCACCTTACCCTGTCTGCCTTCTGTTTCCTGCCAGTCACTTGTGCTGAAGTCCCAGCATGCTTTGCCCCTGAGCGTACCTGAATTCCATGAGTCCTGCACGTCTACATGTGTGCTTCCCGATGGCACCGTGAGGACCTACGGGAGGACACAAGCCACACTTGCTATCCTAAATTCCAACCATCTCTTCAGGCACATATGAGACACCTCTACCCCGAGAAGCCACAGGAGAGAGCAGACACCAGAAATCAAATCTTAAGAGATATTCTGTAAGCAATCGCCCCTTGTGCCTAATGACCGTGAAATAATAATGCTGACTTCAGCTTAACTGGATCATGTTATACCAGCTTACTCACATTTTTAGTAACCTACACTCTTGGCACATGACTTTAGGAAAACAATTCGGAAATACAGAAAACTAGCTGTAAAGGCATTACAGCAGCCACATTTGTATGTATGTATATATGTAATGTGTGTTATGTATGATGCACATATGCATGTGTGGATGGGTGGGTAGGTAGACAGACAGGCAGACAGACAGACTCGTGAATGTTTCAAGCCTGTTTTCCTTGCACTAAGGTGAATACCCTTTTGCACACCCAACCTCCCCTACTCTGATTCTTTCCAGGGAACCTCTGGCAGATCAGCTCGTGGGCTCCTATTAGCTTCAGACCAAGTAAGAGCTGGATTTAGAAAGACTAAAAAGCCACTGGGCAGGGTAGTTAGCCAGCTTATGGAAAGAGCTGGACGGGAATCAGGGAGGAGAAGCGGAGCGGGGAGAAGGGACGGACTTCAGGGCAGTGGTAAGTCCGTGCGTGAATGCGGAGGGAGACCCAGATTTGTAAAAAGAGGACACTATGATTTGCCCCCATCAGGAATATTTTTAAAATAATGCAGAAACGTTCATACCATTTTCAGTTATTTTTCTACGCCAGGCTGGGTTCTTTTAAACCAGGCACTGGACTGAGATGTGGTTATGAAAAGAGCTTTGCACCGCTGCTTTTCAGCTGTTCAAGCAGTAGCTCGCCCTGAAATCTTCAAGTTCAAAGATCAGTTATAAACATGAAAATATTCATCCGATTGTTACCGATAATATAAGAAACTGGAGACATTCACGTGGCCACCAAATAAGAAAAGGACCGAGTCAATTATGGCTTAGAAACGACGTCGCTAACGACCCCACTTAACCTTCCCTGAACCACTAGTGTGCGCCGTTTCCCTCATCACTCTGCATGGCGCACCTCATTAAGCTTTCCCAGTACCAGTGTGAGGCAGACACTCGTGACTGCCGATTTTCAGAAGGGAATGTCGGGGCAAACAGGAGTTCAGCCACATGATCAAGGTCGCAAGGCTAGCGGGCTGCAGAGCTGGCGCTTCAGACCCAGGCAGTCCCGTTTCAGAGTCAGCGCTTTTAATCGACACGCCGTATGCCGCGAATATTGTGCCTGCTGAACATCACGCAATAAATGAGAACAAGGCACTTGTGGTAAGTCCACACAAGATCGCAGAACCCAAATTTTATGAGATGCTATCATCACAGATGCTCACGGAGATCTGAAGGGCGGAGGGGCTGGCGAGGAGTCGAGCTGTGGCGGCGGGGCTATGGCTGATCCACCTGACTCTTTCGAGCTTTCATAATATTATCATTTTCACAAACAAAAAAGCACAAAACCAAGGTAATTAAATGCAAATTTAAAAGCCTATTCCAATTATTTGCATTCCCTCCATATGTTTAATTTTACATATTTATTTGAACATGTTATCCCTTGCTACTTTCCCCCTTTTAAAAAAATTGTCACATACATCTTCTTTGGTCGGATTTTTAAAGATGGTAATTAAACCCACATATAAACATATGGTTATGTCTAGTTATGCAATTAATGTTAATATATGGCATGTAATCATCATCTAATTTGAATTATATAGCATGTGGTGACATAATTATAACATGTAATGATGGAGGGAGCCTTATTTAAGCCGAGTGAAATGACTGTAGTTTGAATTTGATGATTCTTAAATTACAATCTGTTAGTTGCTTTAAGGGCCCCTCGGGAATGGGGACAGGCTGAGCTCTGCCCATTGTTATGAAGAAAAAGAGAAAACAATTTAAATCCATGAGGAAATAAGGTGATGTGAAGTGTGATGTTTCCTGTTTTAATCAGACAGAAAAGAAAGAGATTTGCCAAAGGTTATTCTCAGACTATTGGTTAAGCAGAAATGACTTTCAAGCTGAGACAAGGAGTGCATTATTTCAGGTTGCCACTGAAGGTTCATTTCACTGGTCCGTGGAGAGCACACCCATTAATCACGGGACCGGTGCAGAATGAGTCTACGGCAATCCTGCTAATCTTCACCCCACCC
Source organism: Carollia perspicillata (assembly GCA_004027735.1). Classification (NCBI taxonomy): domain Eukaryota; kingdom Metazoa; phylum Chordata; class Mammalia; order Chiroptera; family Phyllostomidae; genus Carollia; species Carollia perspicillata. Next base: position 9,026 of record PVKM010050452.1, read on the forward strand.
TCACGCCCCTTCCTTCTTCGCTCTGGTCCCTCCCGACTTTCTCCCCCTGCCAGGCATCCTGTTACAAATGTCTCATCCTTTGCAGAAATCTCCGCTTCTAGAAAGGGCACAAGCTGACATCCCTAACTCACAGCCATAGTTGAAAGGAGGGATATGAACTTCTCTTTGCTCTGGAGAAAGTGGTGAAGTCCCGGGGCCTCTGGCTAATGACAGGAAATGCATAAGTGGAAGAAGTATCAGGTGTCAAAAAATGAGTCTGGGAGTAATAAAACAAATTAGGGAAGGGAAAACGTAAGCTAAACATGGAAGTGTCCCCTCAAGCCGACCTGTATTAAGTTGTGGAATCGCCTGCCAAGGAGAACGTCTGAGCTGCCCACGTTTAATAATTGAAAGCCCCTCAGGTTTAGACGCTGGAAATGAGATGCAGCATGACCTGAGTAATAAAAAGTGACCCTTACGCTTGCAGGTAATGGAATATTTTTGCTTTGCTTTGATTCCTTAAAACCTCAAGCACTGCCTCAGCGCTGGGGCCAGGGGGCTGGGAATGGATGCCCTTTGTTTCGCGGTTGTTTTTGGTGTGTTTGTCTTTCTTCGCTGGAACTGCCAGAAACCGCAAGGAAACCTGTGGTTCTTGTCGAGCCGAATGTAGGAACCCCACTGAGGCCTGCACCTTCGGTGCAGGGCACCACCCCCAGCACCCCGGTGGTGGGGGGACCGTGTTCCCCAGGTGCTGGAACCAGGGCTCCCTCTCTAAGCTTCTGTGTCACGGCGGCTGGGTCACCTTATCCCTTTAGGTTGTTTCCTCAGCTGTCAAATGAAGGCATGAACTAGGCAAGGTCAAAGTGACCTGGCAGAACAAAGAGGCCCTTCCTGTTAGAAGCCCCTACGATTCCAGTGCTCAGCCACCCAAAAGGGTCAGCTTTGTGGCGAGGGCTGAGGACTGTCCCAGCCTCCGACTCCCTTCAGCTCTGCACGACATAACTCACTCACTCACTCAACAGGTTTAGGCCAAGCAGAACTAGCACTGAACCTGCAGAATACAGTGGAATGTGACTTAGGACCACGCTGAAGTAGACACCGTCATGATCTCAGATCCAGGTGAGTCAGTCTCGGTTTGGAGGCTCTTGGGGGCTCAACCCCACCCGGGACCAAGACAACCCCGGGGAATGCAATTACTGCTTGTCATTTTCCCCTCTGGGTGGGTGCCTCGAAGAGTGCGGCCCCTGACCACTGAGCACCCTCCCTGGGGTCCTTCCAGGTTAGAAGAGGCTTAGTGGGCCTCAGGCCCTTCTATGAGCCACAAGGGAAGGCAGAAGGGGCTCCCAGGGGTGCAAGGGCTGAAGGAACAGGGGCTCCGGGCATTCCGAGGGGGCTGCTGTTGCCTATTCTGCCTTGGAGGTTACCACGTCTGGAGGTGGGGGTGAATGGCCCCTGAGAGCGTGAGAGAACGTGGGAACAGGTAGGCCCCTTGTTTTCCTGGGTATCCAGGTCCCGCCTAGCCCAGTGCAGGGATGATTTCCCATACACCTCCTGCCCTCACACACAGCCTGCCCCGAGATCAACGTCCCCACAGGGAGGTTCGTGAGTCACAACTGCTGACCCCACGCTGACACACCCTAACCTCCCACCTCGACGTCCGTAGTTAACACTAGGCTCCCCGCCCCACCCCGACCTCCGGTGCTGC
>PVKM010050453.1:0-10717 GCA_004027735.1 Carollia perspicillata
GGGGAATGAAGGGGGGGAAATGGGACAACTGAAATGGCATAATCAATAAAATGTATTTAAAAATAATAAAAAAAGAAAATGTGTTAGATGAACCATTTTCAAATAAGAGTAACTTCTACTTAAACTCATATTCATTGTGACAGTAGCAAGGACAACAGCCCGTGGGAACAGTGACATACCAAGACACACAAACACCAACGTGTTCCAGGGTTGTTAGTGGTTATGACATATTTTGTGAAATTTAGAACATGTGCTAGCTAGACTTCACACAAAGTGTAAAGTTGAAGTGTTTTCAAATGAAGGCTTCAGTATTTGGAATAGTCAGAATACATGGCCCAAAGCTCATAATATTGGGTTGGTCAAAAAGTTTGTGTAGTTTTTATCTGTAAAATAAAGGACACATTTTTCATTTTCAGCGATAACTCTATTGATTTGGATATTTTGAGTGTGCCAGCTCTCTCCTTTGTGGCAGATTGTTGATTGTTCTTAATTAACATCTCCATGTTATCACCGTCAGCTCCAACTGGTCTACCTAACCACGGATCATCATCCAGCAAGAAATCTCCACCACAAAACTTCACAAACTGCTTTGGACATGTTTGATCAGTTGCAGCACCTTCCCCATACACAACACAATTTTTTTTTCTTTGCATTTCAGTTGCGTCTTCTATCCCTCTTAAAATAATAAAGTATAATATGATGAAAATGTTGTGCATTTTTTATCTTCAAAAAAAGAGATGAAAATATTAGCTGTGACACCATTAAAGTTCTAGAGGAGAACATAAGCAGGAAAATCTCAGATATTTCATGCAGCAACATTTTTTACTGATATGTCTCCTAGAAGAAAGGACATAAAGGAAATAAACAAGTGGGATCTCATCAAAATAAAAAGCTTCTGCATGGCTAAAGAAAACAGTATTAAAATAAAAAGAGAACCAGCTGTATGGGAAAACGTATTTGCCAAGGATACCTCAGACAAGGGTTTAATCTCCAAAATGTACAAAAAACTTAGTCCAAAATGTACATAAAACTTACATGACTCCACTCTAAGAAGACAAGCAACCCAATTAAAAACTGGGCAAAGGACTTGAACAGACACTTGTCCAAGGAGGACATACAGAGGATCCAGAGACACATGAAAAGATGCTCAATATCACTAGCTATCAGAGAGATGCAAATTAAAACCACAATTAGATACCATTTTACACCAGTCAGAATGGATATCATAAACAAAGCAAAAAACAACAAGTGTTGGAGAGATTGTAGAGAAAAGGGGACCATAGTGAACTGTTGGTGGGATTGCAGACTGGTACAACCACTATGGATAACAGTATAGAATTTTTTCAGAAAACTAAAAGTAGATCTGCCTTTTGACCCAGCAATTCCATTGCTCGGATTATGCCCTAAGAGCCCTGAAACACCAATCCAAAAGAACCTATGCACCCACATGTTCATAGCAGCACAATTTACAATAGCTAAGTGCTGGAAGCAACCTAAGTACCCAACAGAAAATAAGTGGATCAAAAAACTATGGTTCATTTACACAATGGAATTCTATGCAGCAGAGATAAAGAAAGAGATTCTACCATTTGTGACAGCATGGATGGAACTGGAGAGCATTATGGTAAGTGAAATAAGCCAGGCAGTGAGGGACATATACCATATAATCTCACCTTTAACTGGAACATAATCAACAAAATAGGAAAGCAAACAAAATATAACGAGAGACATGGAAATTAAGAACAATCTAACAATAGCAAGATGGGAGGGGGAGGCGATAGTGGGGAGAAGGTTTTTCAGGAACTAAAGTATATGTGGACAAAACCCAGGGGGAGGGTGGAACCAAGGGAGGCAGTTGGGTTGTCTGGGGTTGGGAGAAAATGCAGGCAACTGTAATTGAACAATAATAAAGTAATTTAAAGAAAAAGTGCTATGTCTATGTAAAAAAAAGTCTCCCTGAGTGAAAGATTAAGATGTTCTATTATCCCAGACATCTGAGTTGTTACCTTTGCTATTTAATGGTAATTTGGCTTCTCAAGGTTTTGTACATCAAATTTTTTAAAATTAGAGAAATAGAAATTTAGTCTATGAGTAGGAAACTACTAAAAAACTAGGCATCAGAAAATTAACCAATCTCATCTTGCTGTATTTACCATCTGCATAATATCCCAAATGAATGAAAGCCATTGTGTCCCATTTACATATACAACAGCCATTCATAGTGCTTTCAATTTTGTCTCTATATCTTGAGTGACTTTTTAAGCTACTGGGCTTCTACCCCTATGGAGAAATTTTAATGCTGAGGCCATCGTGTTAGGTTCTGAAACATGTTTCTTTCTATGGAGGGAAAAAATAAGCTGATTTGAGATGTTGTAATTGAACTGAAGTTTGCTTAGATCTTCTGAATAGTACCTTAGAATTCTGTTTTCACATCCAAATCCCTGCAGTTACTGGAATTGCTTTCCCTGTACCCGATTGTCTCTATTGAGGTATCCCTATATCCATTGCCAGGTAAAGCCAATCCCAGTTCACCCACCTGCCCCACCCTCTAACAAACGGTACCACTTCCTCTTGAGTGTTCATGAGTTCATGTAGACTTAAGATGATCTGAATCTTAGACTTAGCTCCATCATAGCTAATAGTACTCACATCCTGCCTGTCTCTTCCATTTTTAGGCTTATCTTTAAAGCTCCTATTTCCTCACAATAAAAACAATACCCCTTGGCCATTCCCCCTTGATTAGCCCACCAGTCCCTATCTATGTGGATATCATGGGTTTTATTTTTCAGACAAGTTTTGTTTATTATATTTTTCCATTACCATTGAATCCTCTTATATCCCCTCCCACCTGCAATCACCACACTATTGTCCACGTCCATGAGTCATTTTTTCTTTTTGCTCATCTGTTCCCCCTCAACTCCCACCCCCAGCTGTCATCCTGCTTTCTAAGTATGAATCTGTCTCTATTTTTCCCATTAATTTTGTTTGTTCATTAAGTTCCACATATGAGTGAAATCTTATGGTATTTGTCTTTTTCTGACTGCCTTATGTCACTTAGCATAAATATTCTCCAGCTCCACCTATACTGTTGCAAAGAGTAAAATTTTCTTAGTTTTTATGGTTGAGTACTATTTCAATGTGTAAATGTCCCATAGTTGTTTTATCCACTCATCTACTGATGGACACTTGGGCCACCTCCATATCTTGGCGACTGTAAATAACACTGCAATGAACATAGAGGAATTTATGTACTTTCCAATTAGTGTTTTGGGTTTTTTCGGATATATTCCCAGAAGTGAGATTGCTGGATCAAAAGGCAGATCCATTTTAATTATTTGAGGTATCTCCATACTGCTTTCCACAGTGGCTGCACCATTCTGTATTCCCACCAACACTACAAAAGGGTTCCCCTTTCTCCACATCCTCGCCAGAACTTGTTATTTGTTGATTTATTGATGGCAGGCATTCTGACAGATGTGAGATGGTATCTCATTGTGGTTTTAATTTGCATTTTTTGATGATTACTGACATCGAGCATCTTTTCATATGTCTATAGGTTATCTGTATGTCCTCTTTAAAGAAGTGCTTATTCAGGTCTTTTGCTGATCTTTTAATTGTATTTTTTGTTTTTTGTGGTGTTGAGTTTTGTATGCTCTTTATAAATTTTGGATATTAACCCCTCATCAGATGTATCGGTGACTATGTTCTCACGTTCTGTGGGTTGTCTTTTTATTTCACTAATGTTTTCCTTTGCTGTGCAAAAAACTTTTTAGTTTGATGTAGTACCATTTGTTTATTTATTTCATTTCTTTTCTTTCCTGGAAAAATATACGTGATCAAATATTGCTATGAGCAATGTTTGAGATGTTACTGCCTATGTTTTCTTTTTCAATTTCCTTCATTTCAGGAATAATATTTAAGTCTTGAATGTTATTTATTCATTTTGAATTTATTCATTTGTAGTGTAAGAACATAGTCTAGTTTCATTTTTCTTCACTCATTGGTCCAATTTTCCCAACATCATTTACTGAATAAACTATCTTTAGCACATTGTATGTGTTTGCTTCCTCTGTAGAATGTTAATTGACTATAAAATGTGGGTTTATTTCTGGGCTCTCTGTTCTGTTCCATTGATCTATGTGTCTGTTTTAATTGTAGTACCATGCTATTTTGATAACTATAGCTTTATAGTAAGGTTTGATATAAGGTAGTGTGATTCCTTTTATTTTGTTCTCCTTTCTAAGTAATGCTATTGCTGTGTGGGGTATTTTCTGGTTCCATATAAATTTTTGAAATTTTTGTTCTAGTTCTGTAAAATACAACACTGGAATTTTGATAGAAATTATGTTGAATCTATAGATTGCTTTGGGTAATATGGACATTTTAATGATGTTAATTCTTCCTATCCATGAACATGGTATGTTCTCCACCTACTTGTATCTTCTTCAATTTCTTTCTTCAGTGTCATATAGTTTTCAGAATGAGGATATTTTATATCCTTTGTTAGGTTTATTCCTAGGTATTTTATTCTTTTTTGAAGCAATTTAGAATTGGATTGTTTTAATAATTTCTCTTTCTGTCAGTTCATTGTTAGCATATAGAAATGCATCTAATTTCTGAATACTAAATTTGTTTCCTGTTACTTTGTTGAATTCATTTATCAGTTCTAGTGGAATCTTTGAGTTACTCTATGTACAGTATCATGTGATATTCACATAATGACAGTTTTGTTACTTCCTTTCCAGTTTGGGTTCCTTTATTTCTTTTTGTCTGATTGCTGTGGCTAGGATTTCTAGTACTATGTGAAATAAGAGAGGTTAATGTGGATATAACTGTCTTGTGTCCAATCCTAATGGGAATGCTTTTAGTCTTTGCCCATTAGGTATGATGGTGGAAGTGGATGTGTCATATATGGCCTTTATTATGTTTAGGTATGTTCCCTCTATTCCCACTTTGCTTAAATTTTTTTTATCATAAATTCTTGCTAAATTTTATTGAATGTGGTTTTTATCCTTCATTGTGTTTATGTGGTGAATCAATTTATTAATTTGCTGATGTTGTAGGAATCTTTTACCACCAAAATAAAACCCATTGGATCATGGTTAAGATCTTTTCAATCCATTGCTGTATTCAGTTTGATAGTGATTTGTTGATGACTTTAGCATCTATGTTCATCAAGGATATTGGCTTATACTTTCTTTTTGTGTATGTTTTTCTCGAGTTTGGAATTAGGATAATACTGGCCCTATAAAATGAGTTTGGGAGCCTTCCCTCCTCTTGAATTTTTTTGAAATAGTTTGAGAAGTAGATGTGTTTGTTCTTCTCAGAATGTTTGGTAAGATTCACATGTGAAGCCATCAGGTCCAGTGCTTTTGTTTGGAGTTTTTCAATTCCTGTTGCAATTTCACTAGGTGCAATCTGTCTATTCAGATTACCTGATTCTTCCTGATTTAGTTTTGGAAGAATCTTTGTTTCTAGGAATTGACTAATTTTGTCCAGGTTGTCCAGTGTGTTGGTATATATTAATTTATAATACTTTCTTACAATCCTTTGTATTTTTTGGTGTTACTTGTTATTTTTCTCTTTCATTTATGATTTTATTTATTTGGGTTCTCTCTCTTTTGAACTTGGTGAGTTTGGTTAAAAGTTTGTCAATCTTGTTTATCTTTTCAAAGAACCAGCTCTTGGATTCATTCATGTATATATATTGTTTTTTAGACTCCAGTTTGTTTATTTCTATTCTGATATTTATTATTTCCCTTCTTCTACTCACTTTGGACATTGTTTTCTACTCACTTTGGACACTGTTTTCTTTTTCAAGTTCCTTTAAGTAAAATGTAAGATTGTTTCTTTGAGTTTTTTTCTTGTTTTTATTTTTATTGAGATACATTTGTAATGCTATGTATTCCCCTATTAAGATCGCTTTCCCTGTGTCTTACAGATTTTGGATTGTTGTGTTCTCATTTTCATTTGTTTCAAGGCGATGTTGGTCTTCTTCCTTAATTTTGTTGTTGACCCATTCATTGTTCAATAACATGTTATTTAGCTTCCATGTCTTTGTGTGCTTTTCAATGTTCTTCCTGTGATTGATTTCTAGTTTCATAGCACTGTGGTCAGAGAAGATGCTTAATATGATTTCAATCTTCTTAAATGTATTGAGACTTGTTTTGTTTCCTAACATCTTGTCTCTCCTAATATAGACTCCATGTGGACTTGAAACGTGTATACTCTGCTACTTTGGGATTAAACGCTTGAAGATATCAATTACATTTATTTAAACTAGTGTGTCATTTAAGGGAACTCTGTCTTTATTGATTTTCTGTCTGGAAGATCTGTCCATTGACATGGGGTGTTAAAATACCTCAACTATGACTATATTTTTCTAGATGTCTCACTTTATGTCCATCAAGAGTTGATTTACATATTTAGGTGCTCCTATGTTGGGTACATAAATGTTTAGAAGGGATATATCTTCTGGCTGTATTGTTCCCTTATCATTATACAGTGTCTTTCTTTGTTCCTTGCTATAACTTTGATTTTAAAGTCTATTTTGTTGGATATAAGTATTGCTACACCAACTTTATTTTTCCATTTTCATATGCATGAAATATCTTTTTCCATCCCTTTACTTTTAGTCTATGTGTATCTTTTGATCTGAGGTGGGTCTCTTGGAGGCAAAATATATATGGATCTTGTTTTCTTATTTTCAGCTACCATCTGTCTCTTGGTTAGAGCCTTTAAGCCATTCACATTTAAAGTGATTATTTATAGATATATATGTCATGCCATTTTAATGTTACACTATTTTCTCCTGGGTTTTTAATTCATTTCTCTTCTTTCTTCTTTCTTCTTTCTTCTTCTTTGCCGCAGCCCGCTGCGTCAGGGGGTCGTAAGTCAGGGTGAGGGATAATATTATTATTGTTTAATAATAATAATAAAGGGGAGGGCCAAGACTCAGATGGTAATGGCGAGTTTATTGAAGGAGACCAAAGCTTTTAAACACAGCACCTCAAAAGCTACAGGGCATATAACAGTCATGTCTTTGAGATAAAGCTTACAAATTCTCACAGGACAAGGTTCTCATAACATATACTTCCTTGCACCTGCCAAGAAGGACATGCCTTCCCCCTGCACATGGGAACAACCAGATAATCAGCAGTTGGGAGGCAGTCTGGACCCAGAACAGCCTTGAGGCTAGAAACCAGGTTTCTATCACCACTCTCATGGTGAGAAACCCTCTCCTTAACCCCTTATGGCCGCTGGGCCCCTACATCTCCCCCTTCTTTATATTATTAGTTAAAGCGCATGGGAACTTCACGTTCAGAGGCTTTTAGCTTTTGCTTGTTAAGGTCACGATAAACACCATTAATTTGGCTAATTACAAAGCGTATAATATATGGAATACATAGGAAGGCTAAAAGCATAAAAATATCAAATCCTATCCATTGATACATGATATGACTAAAAACAGGAAACTGTTTAGATAATGCAAACAGGAAGTCTTGAGCAGACTGAGCTATATCTATATTTACAGGAGGAGCATTCACCAAGTCTTGAATTTCCCTATGCAAATTAACAAGATCCAGAGAGGTGTTGCAATTATGTCAAATACCCATAAGATGATTACGGATCTTTTCCCAGGGAAACTTTGTGGAATTATATGGTAGCTTGAATAATAGCGTAGCCTGGATCACTAAACCATGGGGTAGACAGATTAACAGGAACAAAAGTAAAAGCAGGCTGCTTAACAATAGCAAAGGAAGAAACATTCATAGAGGCATTTAAACAATTAGTTAAAAAGCAATCATTACAGCTTAGAATATAACTGTCATTGTTCAGAAGTTGGATATTTCCAGCTATAAAGGTATAAGGGTCTGGTACGCAGGCAATTACCGAGACATTCTTTTGAGTCCTATTAAAGGTGATAGTATCCTGAGTCCCAATGTGTATCTATTGGACATTCTGCTTTGCGACCGTGATGTATTGGAACACAGCAACAGCCTTCCACAGCATGGTCTGGAAGATTTGATTATTCCTTGTCTATATGCCATATAGCAAATTCATGGGCTGATAAGTCCCGGGGTGATAGTCACTCTAGTCGCAAAGTCCTCGGTCGCAGATGGTGTAGTTAAGATGACAGATTCTCCAGGCAGGCCCTGTCTGACTCTGTGAGGGTGTCCTTTGCTTGTACAGTGGGATGTCAGGAGGTGGTTCCCCCTGACTGGCTCCACTCTGCCGCAGCCGGTCAATCTTGCTCTTGGGCATGCCGAATGCACCGCTTAGGTAACCAGCAGGGGAATTCAGCGTCTGTAGGAAAAACACAAACATGCCCTCTGCCCCCCCCCAGTGTCTGTCTGCCGCTGAACGCCTGTTAGAATCCAAAGTCAAAAAATTAAGAACGAAAAGGGCGTGAGAAACAAGCATCTGAGGGGAATGGGGACCATGTCCCCCCTTTTAGTTTAGTAAACATTTGTTTAAGGGACAGTGGGTGCGTTTAATGATGCCTTGGCCTTGAGGATTATGAGGGATACTTGTTTTATGATGAATCTGAAAAGAAGAATAAAAATTAGTAAAGGTTTTGTTGGTATATGTAGGTGTACAAGTAGAATAGGCTTTTACAATCTGCCGAGCTGCTTCTTTAGTGATTTTGAATTGGTACCTCAGTGAGCATGCTGACTGATGATGAAGGGCATGAGAGTGCTGAGCTAGCTGCTGTTGGGAAAGAAAAACTTGGGTTAAAGAGTCCGCAGTGGTGTTACCAGAAGCCAAAGGTCTTGACAGAAGCGAATGACTGCGAATATGGCCAATGAAACAGGAAGCTTGTCGATGCCGCAAGAGCTGTTGAATGAGTAAAAATAATTGTAGTACAGTAGGGTTGGAAGTATGAATGAGTGGAACTGTCTCTAGAACTGTTAGGGCTTGTATAATATATTGGCTGTCGGAATAAAGGTTAAAAGGTTCAGGAAAAAGGACAAAAGCTTGATATACTGCAAATAACTCAACTTTCTGGGCAGACGAAAAGGTAGTGGTCCAGGAAAGTGGCTTATCTGGAGTCACTAAAACCGTAAGTTCTGCGCTGCTGTAATATCCTGTAGGGTCTGGGGATGACATTTGTCTCTATCAGCTTGTCGTAAGCTTTGGTTTTTGCCTAGCTCTGCGCACTCGTCTCCTTGCAGAGCCTTGGGAACCTGGCTCCTTTTGATTGGCTAAAGTGAGCCCTAAATCTTTCCTGATTGGAAACTGTGACTGGGAGCCTGCCTTCTTTCTGTCGGAGGGTTTGGTTGAGTGAGAGTTTGGTTGAGCCTGAGGCGCGGGGGAGAATTGGGGAAACTGGAATTTCCTGAGTAGCTGACAGCGCTTGGAATGGGCTCACAGTCCCGAAACTGCTGACCCTGATTATTCTGTCTTTCTATTACTGGGAAAATATGATGCTCAGAGGAAAACCCCTCCAGGGACTCTCCCTCGTGCAATGCCCGTCGCATTGCCATTTGTAATGGGGATGCCCCTACAGTCTTAGATGGGGGATTCGGGAGGAACCCCACGCGAGCTATGATTGGAGTGGTAGGGTTACGAGGAAACATGGGGTCCTCTGGGGCAGGCATCAATGATTTACTGGAGGCTTCTTCCTCTGTAACGAGAGACTGCTTCTGGAGAGACTGAAATAAGCGCAGGAGCTCTTTAAAATCTGTATCTCGTTTAACTTCTCCTGCTTTATCTTTTATAGCTTTTAGATTAAGAAAAGCCCTATGAGCAGAATTATGAACAGCTGCCTGCTCTTCTAGGTTATCCCAATTAACTTCCTCGGGGTTGGGAGCTGTAGCTTCAAAGACCTTGGGCTTCACATCAGGCTTTTCATAACGAGGTGACTCCCACACTGGCGGTGGCGCAGCTGGCAAAGATGCTGGCTGGGCTTTGGCCCCCTCCAGCTGCGTGTGCGATGGCCAGGACTGCGCTGAAGGTCGCAGGGCAGTAGCTTGGCCAGCACGGCTGCAGGTCTCTTTCTCCTATTTCTCTAATTCTAAATTCTTTTTAAGATAATCTCGTATTAAGGACTATAAAGAAAAAGTATCTACAGGGGTTTTCTCAGGGCCATGAGCACCATAATGCTCGCGAATGCACGCCCCGACAGCTTTCCAGGTTTCAATGTTAAGTGTCCCATCCTCTGGGAACCAAGGGCAAACCTGCTGAATGAAATCTACAACACGATGTATTTGCCCGTTAGAGGTAGTTACACCGCGCCCCCGTAAAAGGGTGCATAAAACTTGTTCAAATAATTCTCGTTCTGACGAGTGGGCATTTCCCATGATTATTCCTGAGTGATTATTAACTCTCCGCTCCACTCCCTGCTACTCTTATTATTATTATTATTATTATTTCTTTTTGTACTCACCGGGCCCCTGTGCATCAGGCTCCTCTCAGACTCCCCGCTCCTTATGAAACAGACTCTTTAGGTCCATGCCAGGACTCTTCAGGTCCCTGTTTGGGTGCCACTCTGCCACAGTCCGCTGCGGCAGGGGGTTGTAAGTCAGGGTGAGGGATGATATTATTATTGTTTAATAATAATAATAAAGGGGAGGGCCAAGACTCAGATGGTAATGGCGAGTTTATTGAAGGAGACCAAAGCTTTTAAACATAGCGCCTCAAAAGCTACAGGGTGTATAACAGTCATGTCCTTGAGATAAAGCTTACAAATTCCCACAGGACAAGGTTCTCATAA
>PVKM010050454.1:0-10694 GCA_004027735.1 Carollia perspicillata
ATTGTGGGGGAGTGAGGCCTTCCAAGGGCCCTCTGGGTGTCCTTCTCATCACTCCAAAGGGGCAGAATTCTGGCCTCTCTGGAAATGTGGTGGTCTCCCCACTCCCCTACTCCCACCCTCCCGCACCTTGGAAACTTTGGATATCTGCTTGTCTCTGTGAGTAGGGAGAGGCCTTTTACATTTAGGGGCATTTTTTTTTTTTTGGTGATAAGGTACATGAAAGTGTTTTATAAATAGTAAAAGGTTACATAAGTGTGAGGCGATGCTTTTCTTGCTGTTTCCTATAGAGCCCGCTGCAGACAGAGGTCTCTGATCTCACTCCCACTGGGAGCCTTCCTCCCTTCCTGGGAGCCTGGCCCAGATCTGAAGCCCAGGAATACATCTTATGTAAGGTCTGGCTCGACTGAACAGAGCCCCCCTTCCCTCTCCAGATTTGGTCAGGTCGATTTCAGTTACACGTTTGTGCTAGGCGTTCAGACACTGTGTGTAGATGAAGATATGAAGAAGAACACGTGTGTGGTTCCTGTATGCAGGGAATTTACCGTCCAAGGCAGTGGCTGAAAAAAATACGTGGAATTTTTTTTTTGTTGTTCAATCAAATTCTAGTTGAAATCCCAACATGCGAAACGAAGAGGGGGCTGCTGGGATCGAGGCGGAGCTGGAGGAAGGAGGTCAAGGAAGTGGGAGGGCAGGGGTCATGTTGGCTGGACCTCACCATTTCTCCTTGAGGCCCTTCAACGGGTCTCAGAGGCCGGTTTCAAAAGCAACAATTTCCATAAGTCTTCTAGAAGTAAACAAGAGAATACTTTCATGGCTTGGAGCTGGGCAAAGATTTCATAGGACACAGAAAGTACCGAACAGCCGAGGAAGAAGTAAGTTAGACCATAGCACAATTTGAAACTTCTGCTCATCAAATGGTATTGTTGGAATGACTAGGGAAGCCAGACCGGGAGAATGTGTTTGCAGCGTGTATATCTAACAATGAACTTGTATCCAGAATAGGTAAGGGACACCGACAACTCCATAGCAAAAGGAAACCAACTTTAAAAACTGGTTGAAAGACTAACACAGACACTTCACAGAAGAATGTACAGGAATGGTCAGTGAATCAAACAACAAAAAAACTGGTCAACACCCTCCATCGTGAGGAAAATGCAAATCAAATTGTTTGCCCACAGCTCGCTTTGTAAATAATGGTGCCGGCATTTGCAACGCCCTTGTGTGCTCAACACTCCCACGGGCACCAACCACTTTTCCTTATTTTACTTCCCAAACTCTTTCTTATATCCCTCTTCTGACTCCAGATTATTTTTATCCACAGCACCGAGGCCGTGAAGATACAGTGATTAGACTATTCGGAGCTGCCGATGCTTATGTAATTGTTCGCTTGTGGCCTCTGAGGCCTCTTTTCCAGGTTCACAGATGACACATTCCTATTTTTCTCCGCCAGGGAGCGAGTGCTCAGCGGGCTGCAGTCACCGCCCTCCGTAAACACGCAAACCCGCATTTCTGTCAGCATGGCATCAGCATGACGCTCCCCTGACTATGAACTGCTGTGTCTGTGGAGAACAAACGACAACCCCAAGGAGTGCTAAGAGACTCCTGTCGGGAGCTCTAGGAGGCTCTTCCAGGGACTAGGGGACGTTTGGGAAAATTATATCCAAACCCACAGTGCGATTTCACTGCAGACTCACTAGGATGTGAAATGAAAACCCTGATTCCAGCAGGGGTCGGCAAGGGTGTGGAATAACTGGAATTCTTACACGGTGCCGGAGTCAATGCAAGATGGTACAGAAGCACGTGGGAAGCATTTCGACAGTGTTGTGCAAAGCTAAATACATATCTGACCCGTGGTCCAGCTCGACCACTCACGGGTCTGAAAACACGTCCACAGAAGGACGTGTACACAGGCGTTCGGAAGAGCTGTATTCACGAGTAGGCGAAAAGCTTAAAAAGCCCAGGTAAGTAGGACAATGGATAAGCAAGTCATGGTGAATTTATACCATAGAAAATACTACTCAGACGTGAAATGGAACGCACTCCTGACAAGTATAACAATGTGGATGAATCCCCAAAACCTACTGACTTGAAGAAGCCGGACACGAAGCACTGCGTTCTGTGTGATTCCATTTACGTGAGGGCCTGCGAAGCTGGGGAGAGAGGCCACCAGTATAACTTGGCGGCAGTCCCCTCACAAGCAAGCACAAGGAATTAGCAAGAAGTGTTTCCCCCAGCGGTCAAGTGGCATTCAGACCGAGCTCTGCATGCCAAAGCATTCACCTCATCAACGTCTCTTTATTCTAAAAGCTGAGTGAGAAAATAATTGATGTGCACTCAGTCTAAATTAAATGGACTAAGAGACACTCGATGTAAAGGAACCCGGTGGTGAACTTTCTGTCGATGGGAGAACTTTCTATATTCTTTTATTCCTTCAAATACTTTCTGTGTGCCTGCGCTGCCCGGGCCTGGAGCCCGTGACGAGGCAGAACAGGGTCAATGTCGTGGTTCTCGATCGCAGGGAGCTCAGCAGGTCCTCCTGAGTTAGAGCTCCACCCTAAATTTTCTTTTCCGGCATATCTTCTGCTGATAAATTTTGTTCCTCCTATCACCAAAAAATAGGAGTGCTACTTATGGCCCCTATACATGCACCCCCTACCCTTTCTCACCTCTAGCCTTCACTTATGCTATTCCTTTTGCCTGGAATCCAACTCAATGAAGCAGAAATTTTGGACCGTCTGCTGTGTTAGGATTATGGATATGGAGTTACAAAGAGAAATACTATCTGGCTACTGGATATTAAATCCACTTCCTCCATGCAGCCTTCTCAGATTTCCCATTGAGCTGTGATCTCTGATCTTTGCCTCTTCGGAGTATTTGAATTGTGGATTTAAATGATGCTTCGGCCTGCAGATCGGTGACACCTTAGACACGACTACCTAGGAGAAGACAATGGAAATGCCCCATAATTCCATGACTCGTCTGCATAGCAAGGTCCCTAAAAGCTCGTCTTTCATTCCCTTGTCCCCAAATTTTGCTGTCTAGCATACAGTGGTAGAAAGGGACATAGTCCATGAATGGTGAAGGCTACCACTTACTGGCTTGCCTAGCATCTTGCTTCACCTTTGCATCTCCAGCTCACCTATGCCCTGGTGGCTGTCGCCACTCCTTTGTCATCTTCCTGTTGCCATGGCTGTTGGTCCTCTCCAAGCTGCCCCTCTCACATCCTCCCACGGCAGTCTCTGCTCTTCAAGCTGGAAAGAGCACCAGCCACAGATGCCCTGGCCTCCCCCGTGGCCCAGAACTTCAGCCTTTTCTGTCCCTCCCTTCATCCCATCTGAGTCCAAGTCCATCCCAGGAAGCCAGAGCTGCTCTGTCCTGGGCCGGAGCCAGATGACATCTCAGGGCAACTCGGGGGACTCCTCTGGGTCTTCCAGCTTCAGGCTTACTGAATGTCCCTCCATGCCAGGGAATATGGTCCGATCTTTTTTTCTTTTTTTTGCTTTCTGTCCTGCAGCAAGGAATGGGGGAGGTCCCCTCTATTACTAAAGAAATTTTGGTTGGCAACATAACTTCAATTCGAACTGGCACAAATAGAAGGAGAGTTTGGCCAGAGTACTGGGGCATCCCACAGCTGGGCACGGACACAGTGAGCAGAGCCCTAGGCACCCAGAAGCCCTGTCCCTCTTCCCCTCACGCTTTGTCTCTGTGCACGTGTCCCCTTTCCTCTGCCTGCAGACTGCTTTTTGGTTTCCCAGTTCCCATGGCAAAAATAAATAAATAAATAAACAAATAAATAAGCAACAATTAAGAAATGGTCAGCAGCTCCCATGTTTACATATGAGTCCTAACACAAAGACATTGACGGGGCAACCTCTCCATCTTTCAGGCCCCAAATTTCCAAGCTCAAGACTGTGTCACAGCTTGATTTCCTTGAGCTCCTGGGTCAAGGAGGCAGCCGCTCCACCAGGGCACAGCAGCTGCTGCGGCTGTGGGGAGGCAGGACAGGCAGAGAAATTCCTAGAGAAGGGGGGCCCGGGGCCTCTATCTGGAAGGTGCCTCCCAGGCCCTCCCCCAGAACACATATAGACAGCTACCTCCTCCAGGAAACTAGTCCCCCGATTCCCCTGGACACTCTTAGTGGTAAGATGCTTGTATATGGGCAAGTCCTCCTTCTCCCTGACTCCCTGCCCCTCCTTAAGCTCCTTGGAGAACAGGGACAGGCTTAAGTTCTTTGTACCCCTCCTTGCTCACCCAGTTCCTGCACTACGCAGATTCCGCTGGAAGAATATAATGTATATACGAAGAATTGTTCTGACCCCTTTCCACATGAACGCATTTCATCCTGCGAATAGCCCTGTGAGGCAGGAACAATCGAAGAAACTGAGGATGGTGAGTAACTTGTACAAAATGACACAGCAGAGCCAGGATTCAAACCCGGGCAGCGGCGCTCAGGCTGGGGCTCCTAACCAGCACACCCACCACCTCTCTGGGAGCGTCTGGTGAGTTTCTACCTTGCTGCTCAGGTTTTTCAACTGAGCCACATCTGTACACGCACACAGGCAGCAGTTTCCCTGAATAAGAAGGAGGAGGAGTCAGGAGTCTCTTGGCCCTCCTATCTTAGATGGACTTGCCTTCTCTCTCTTACCTGTGCACAGGTAGCACCCATAACGCTTTCCTGTACCTCTCTATTTATGTGTCTGCTTAACACATATGACCAGTGGGGTCTGTGGTTAAGATTCACTTAACATACTTTTATTTTAAATAAATGTTTTGATGGGAAACTACTTGTGAGTTATATATGTAGAAAAAAGCGCAATAAAAATGAGCTATTTCTTACCTCCTCCGCCTGCCCCATCTCCTTTTTCCACAGAGAAAACCACTGGCGACCCAGCCTTAAATGATTCACCCGGTATTTCCCCTGTATTTCTAATGCACAGTGTGCTTCTTGCTTTCAACTCAATTTTAGACCCTAGTTATAGACTTCCTATTATGGTAATGAGAGTTTTAAACTCATGTAATTTCCCCTCTTCTCTTGGTCGAGTCCTCCCTGGTTCCTGGGTGACAGTGCTTTTCTTACCATGATTGTACAACAGTGTTTACTGTGAAGCCAATTAGTGTTTTAATTACATGTGCATTCTTGCACAATTTATTTTTGTTTTTCCTGGGGTTAATAATTGCCTCTAATTTTCACTTGTTCAGTTTTCTCTCAACACCTGGCTAAGTCCTCCCACTCGTTCCCAAAGCACTGCTCAGTAACATTTCCACCTCGGTCAAGGCCGGGAGATAATCCCCTCACCCCCAGACGCGGCCCCAGGGCCCCAGGTGTCCCTGCTGGAGGCCTCTGCCCCCCTGAGGAGGGGTGCGTTGGTCGCCCTCTAGCTCTCACAGCCCTTTTCTCTGCTGACTTCCTGCGAATGATTTCCACTGTCTTCTTGTCTCCTGATTCCTGGCTCCCACCTCATCCTCTTTTCCGTTTTTATTTCAACACAGCATCTTTTCCAGGAATAGCTTTCGATGAAAGGGCACGTGGAAGATATGTGTTTTTTTAATAGGGTTTTCTGATTTTAAATCTCATTCTCTGCTCACTCTTGACTTGGGTGGTATAGAATTCCAGGTTGAGATAGTTTTCGCAGGTGTTACTGTTGTCTGCGGTTGTCAATGTTGCAATGGAGAAGACTGCTGGCACCGTGATGCCTGCTCGCCCTTTGCGGCCCGCTCCCCATGACCCCTCCCCCTGGTCTCTGAACTTCTAGGGTGTCCTTTGTATTCCAGGTTCTGAATTGACAATGATGTGGGCTTTTACATTTTGTGTGGACGTTCAGTAGGCCTTGCCAATTCTGAGACAGATGCTTCACTGTGGGTGCGCTTTATCTTATTTTTTCCTACTTTCTGGGAGATTTCCCCTGGGGCAGGGGGCAGGAAGGAATAAACAGGTTCTGGAGGGGCTTTTTCAGAGGTGTCCCCAGGGAGGCAGGCAATGAGGCCCTGCCGGGTAATGACTGGGAGAGCCAGGGTCCTTAGTGCTGCGAAGGGATCCTATTCGGCAAGAGAAACAAGCGAGCAGCAGACAGCTGCTGAGCCCGAGGACCTTATAGGTCGTAACTGTGACTGTCTCAGCAGATCAGGTGCACAGAGGACCAAAGACCACGGGGCCATTCGCCCCCTGCTCAATGCCTTGGCGTGCTATAAAGCCTCATAACCTGGGTATAATTTCATGGAGAGGTACGATGGGAAGGTCTGATTTCTTGTTTTGTTTCGTGTTTTGCCTCTGCAGTCGTCTGCAGGATGGGCACTGAAGTTGAGAAATTAGGTTACGCTGTGGAGGTTGTGGACTGGAATCCACACCTGCTATGTGTACATCCTCATGGAAACTAATGTCAAATGTGTCAGATAATAACGACATAAAATCAGTCCTTAGGCCCCACATGCAGGCATTCTGGATAGGCTTCCACAGGCTCCCTGGCTGTTGTCCGGCTTTACGTGGTAGGTCCAGCCTGTGTCCATCCCTGCAGGAGGCTGAAGGATGAGCCTCCCCTGCGTCATCCACTCGTCCACTGTCCGGGGTCACCAGCCCTCTAAAGGGGACATCAAGTAACTGCAGCTGAAACTGCTGGCCTTCCTGGAGAGAATCTCAGTCTTTTAGCTCAGGAACCACACATGTGTGCTCCCACATACATGTGCATGGACACATGGGCTGGGTTCCTAGCTCAAGTAACCCAGAAAGAGATGGTGGGGGTGGGCGGGGGCGGGGTTCAGGTTCATTTCTAGTCTGATTCCTGCTCAGGAGTCTCCAGGCAGAGAGCCCAGTGCCTCTGGACATGTAACCATGGTCCCAAACAGGCGCCTAGGGATGCTGGGGGACCAGTGCCGCTTCATATACTCTATTAGTTCCAGAAAGGCAGGGTGGAGAAGAAAGCAGTGGCAGGGCATGGCGACACCCAGGAAAGTGGCCCAGAGGGACTGGACTGCCCTGGAGCTCTGGGAGAAGCAGCCTTACTGTCCTCCTCATCTCCCTGAGAGCCCGGTGCTGAGGCCAAGCGTCACCATATTTTCAGCAGCTCTGCTAAGCTGTGTCTCGGAGAAGCGAGAGACAAACCTCCAGAGGTCTGCATGTTTGATTCACACCTAACACAGCAGCGGTGTGCTGCCAGGGGAGCTGTGCCAGCAGCCGCCACTGAGTCTCCAGCCTTGTAGTCATTTAGCGTGTCTTGTCCGGGCCTCGGGGAGAGGTGTGAGTGATGCAATGCCAACCCTCCTTGCTAGGGATGACTCAGGCACCGGCCCTTTGGGAAAGCGGAAACCTGGCCAGGGAGAGGGCATTTAACAAGCAGTGGCAGCCACCCCTTCGTTATAGGCATCAGTGAGATGCTTTTCTCCTAACAGATACATGCAGATGGCACTCTAATAACACTGGGGAGCCTCCTTAAATTCCCAGACAGCCTCATGAAATACACAAACGAGACTGTGCTCTGTATTTCAAAGGGAGAAACTGAGTCTTGAATGGCTAGCTGGGTGGCCCATGATTAATCAGTAACAGAAAGGCCCAGGGATCCACACTCACTGTCACTGCCTCGCTCTTTCTCTGTCAATTCTTTTTGACCAAATGACCCACTTCATAGCACTGATTTATTATGAAAACATGTAATCTGATGAAAAAAAACACCAACCCAAGAAAAAATTTAATTTAAAATATGAATGTCTTAGGAGCTGATCAAATCAAACAGCATTTGTTTCACTTTCCAAGATGATGCCTCCTGGGAGTCCATTAATGGGGAGCTTCCCTGGTACATTTAAACATTGGCGTGTGGATACTTGCTTCCCAAGCAAAGTAGGGATGGGAGGGGGCGATGCAAATTTAAGCCGGATGAAGTCCCCTGACCTCAATGAGTGCTGAAGCATGGTTGGAGATTAACAACAATTTCTGACATGACGGTGTAGATAGAATTGATTCATTGAAATGCAACTCACATACAGCTTCAGGGGCCATAGTATTTTATGAAAGCAAGACCTGCCTTTAGCAGAAACGCAGAACCCCAGAGCGGCTTTCTGGGGGCCTGGTGGGCCAGGCTCAGATGGGGTAGAGGCCTCTGCCTTGACAAGAAAGGACCCGAGAACCCTGCCAGATGGCCTGAGAGCTGGGCTACCTGGGAGGCTGGGACGGCTCCAGTCCCAGGGTATCGAGATGGGCTAGAGGTGATTGGCAGGTAAAGGGCTGTAGAGCCCGAGGTCCTAAATCCAGACGGAGTTTGCTGTCTTCCCCCTGTGTCATGGCCGGGATTTGGGGGCGGGGATCACTTCTGTGCTGAAAATGTGTCTGAATTTCAACCCCCTTAGGAGGCAGCCTGTGCGCCTGAGAACAGAACAGACCTGCATTCGGATGTAGCTCAGCAGTTCCCTCCTTTGAAGAGCCTGGACCAGATGCGTAATCTCTCTAAGCCCTGGGTTCCGCATTTGAAAACGAAGAGCGTTATTAACTACCTTGCAAGGAGGTAGTAAGTCTTAGAGATGATATCTGTGAAGGATTTGTGTGTAACAGGCACTCAGAATTAGTAGCTATTATTTTTATCAGAAAAAGGGGCTAACATCTCATCCGGGAAGAAGAAAGGCTGCGTCAGCCAAAATGGTTGGGAGGGGGGAACACTTCAACAGAGTGGAGGGGTATTCTGGGCCCCTCCCCCTCCCCCGCCCCGCCTTCATCTCAGGCCTGCATATTCATCAGCCCCGGGACCAGTGCCAGCAATGGCCCATGTCTACCCAGCACAGCTTGGGGCTTCGCATCAGAAGCAGCAGGGTGCCAATTAGGTGCACCCATCTGGGACTTTGAATCAGGAGCTGGTGATGCAAAGAAGTGGGGTGGTGGAGAATCCGCTTTGGGGTTAGTGGTGGCGGCAACATCCGGTTTCCAGGGCGCCAGGGCCTGCCCTGCTGTCTGGGGAGTTCCAGCCTCGGCTGGGAGCGGGCGGGGGCGTCGGGCTGCTCAGCCCGGGCACCTGTTGGCACCTCCGAGTGGTTTTGCGGAGGCATTTTTCTCCGCCGAGCCCCTCTGTTCTTGTCTGTGTTCTGAGACTTCCTGCAAATTCTGTGGGCTACCCAAAACTCCCTTTAATAATTTTTTTTCTCTTTCGGTCCGACAACATCCAACTCTGTCCTTAGCCACAGGAAGTTGACTAGTATACCTTTCCGACCACCTTGCTTAAAGTAGTTCCCCTCTGACTCTCCATTTCCTTTGTATGTTAATCACCGTTGGCGATTATTTTACCGGGATGATACTTGTTCATTGTCTACCATTCCGGAATGTAGAGGGAGTAACAGGTGCTTTTCAGGATGTTATGGTTTTTGTCCCATCACTTGAACCTTCACACTCCAGGAGGACCCTTCATCCAGAGTCAGGCCGTTGACTAGATTGGACTTCGACCAGGGTCCTGCCAGGTCACAGGACCAAAGATCTAGTCTCCGAGGTGGCTCTCCACTTCAGAGCATTTTATTTCGCCCACATTTTGTTACATAAGCGTTCCAAAGTAGGCACTCAGAGCCTGGGAAGTCAAGCTTCTCTGAAAACATCGGTTCGTGGAACTCCCCCCTCCCCCCAGGCCTCTCACAATCTTTCCCCAGCCCGCTGGGCTCAGGGCCACCGGCCAGTGCTTCCAGGAACAGCTGCTCCTTTGGGGGCGCTCCGGGCCTCGGAGGGACGGGACGACGCGGCAACCTCATCAGGGCCTAGCAGCTCACCCGGATGGGGCTCGGGGCGCCGGCAGCCAGCCAAGACGCCACATTCCTGGATGACCGCTTTTCTCTGGCATCAATGTGCTTCTTTTCCCAGGGACTGGGCCCTTCTGCGGCAGAGGACCGCGGGCCACGTGAGCCCATTGTTTCTGTGCGTGTGCTCCGCGGGGAGGCTGGTGGGGCTGTGATTCCAGACATTTGCTGCTCTATTTTAAGATTCTCCATTCTGTTTCCCAGCAGTTGTCACTTGGTCAGAGGAAAGGGAAGGAGGGGGTGGGAGAAGGAGGCCCGAGCCTCACTGGCGCTCCTCACTCCCAGCTGGTTGGAAATCCCCACCCTTCAGGGAGGCGAAGCTGGGCCCCCTCCCCACCCCCAGCCTCAAACCGTGTGACTCAGAATTCTTCCCTGGTCCTGGGTGGGACAAAGCCTGGCTCATTTTCCTAACAAAAGCGAGGACAGCCCTGCATTCTTTCTGTGAGTCTTGGACATCCCAGAGCACACTGACACACTCCCTGCCCGCCCCCACCGTCCCCTCCTTCCTTGGGTCAGACAGCCTTGTTATCTGACTCCTTGTTTGCAAGTGAAAATACGGGGGTTCAAGAGAGGCTGGTGACTGCTGTGGGGCAAACAGCTGGTTGGTCGTAGAACCAGTCCCAGAGACTGGATCCTCTGAGTTTTAAGTTATGTTCTGCCATTCAGGAAGTAGTTCCGCCATGTCTTGTTACCTCCCTGCCCCATTTCACGGTAGCTTTCCTGTGCTCGTGAGCATCTGTCTCAGGGTGAATGAGCATCTGTCTCACGCAGAAGGCAGCGCAGTGCCTGGTGTACGGTGGCTCCTGTGGCTCCCTGCTGCTTGGGCTTATTGTTCCTCAAGTCCAGCCTTACAGGAGAAGACATTCATTCATGCAACTAGTCAGGTATCGAGTGCCTACTGTGTGTAGCTACCATGCTTTTTTTTTTGGAAGGTTCAC
>PVKM010050455.1:0-10708 GCA_004027735.1 Carollia perspicillata
AGTGATGTTGACTGGAGGTAGGGAAAACCGCTGAGAAAGACCTAACCAGTATAGCCCTTTAATTAGTCCAGCTGCCCCTGCAGTCAGATGGTGCTAGGTCAGGGTGTATTTGTGAGCTGTTTCTAGAAACCTCCAAGGGGCCCCTAAGCTTTGGGGCTTCCAAAGCTACCTTAATTTCCTATGGAAAACTTCAAAGTGGAGAAAGCTGGCAATTTGTGAAGTGGTTGGTCCTGAGGTCAACAAAACTAAACTCTCCCTACTCATTCTCCATCTTTAGGGGCCCTACAATTTAGGGCAGGGGTGTAACCTTTATGAATCAAGATTTTTCAAGACTTTGGAAGAAATTCAAACAGGAGAACAAGTGGTTCAGGTCAATGAGAGACTGGTGCCAGGGAAAATGGTAGCTACCACACCTCATACCCTCAGAAGTCTAAAAAGAACACACAGTGTATTTACCAAGGCACTGATCTTCCCTGGACAGCAGTCACTGGTGGCTGGCTGGGTACTCAGTGGCTTCTTCTTGGCCTTTCCAAACATAATCAACCATTTGCTTTCAGAGTACATTGTGTAGGGCAATCATGAGCCCTAGCCCCAGAAAAGGCCATTCTACCAATAACAATTTCTACAGGAGGTTAAAAACAAAAACCCCACTGAATTAAAAACTGTTAAGCTACTGTCTTTTCTTTAAAAAGATTTTATTTATTTATCTTTAGAGGGGAAGGGAAGGAGAGAGGGAGAGAAATATCAATGTATGGTTACCTCTCGTGCATCCCTGCTGGGAACTGGTCTGCAACCCAGGCATGTGCCCTGACTGGGAATTGAACCATGATCCTTTGGTTCGCAGGCCCTGCACTCAATCCACTGAGCTACCCCAGCCAGGGCTTAGGCTACTGTCTTGATGCTAAGACATTTATATAGATCTACATGTGCTAAGAGGCAGGTTACACTTTGCCTCTGATCAGGTGCAGCTCCACAAACAATTCAAAGATGAAAAGTGATCCCTTTTAACAAAAATGTCTATCTCTGCCTCAACCAGCCCAGAAGCAGTCGTTGAGAAAGGGCAGAGCTGATTGGTGACTGTTACATATTCAGCCACTGAGGCCCCCAAGGCCTTAAAGGCTTTAGTAGTCAGTCCCAACCTTTGCACTTTCTTGCTTATATTGACTAAGATAAAGTGATCCCATGGCCAGTTTTCATGTTTTAAGCCAATCTTAGGAACTGGCCTGGAAATATTCAAAGGGACCGGGTTACTAACCACTTTAACACCAGCTGGGGCTATGTATGGTTAGGAAAAGGATTTAAAGGCAGGCTTCTGTAGGGTAGAGAACTCAGAGACACTTTTCATTTCATTTAAGTGCATACATAATGTAAGGAAAAATTAAATAGGGAACAGGCTCTAGTAGTGTCCCCAAGGAAGTCTATTTTCTCCCCATAGATGTGTATGAATGTATATTTGACAGCTTACTACCTTCAGTTATTTTCATATTAAAAATCTGCCTTCTCCTGTAACATCACACCCTCCAAAATCACCCATCACTTGAAAGAGACTATTCACAAATGGAATTGAAAGGAGATAATGGGTCCTTGACAGTGGTGACAATTTTCTGCAGGGGTAATAAAGATGCTTATTCCAGAGTAGGAAGGAAGAAAAAATATGTTCATAATCCAGAAGACCCAGGAACTAAAGAAAGTCCTTCTATTAAAACCTAGCCATTGAGTGTTAAGGGTTACTATACAGCAAACTGAGACAAAACCCAGTTTCACCTTAATTGCAAACAAGGGACAGTTTATAGGCATTCCAACTGTAATTTAGAAATAAAAATTCATTTCTCCTGACAATCTACCTAGGGATCAAAATAACTTGTTGAGGCAAAGAATGACTGAAAAAGTGGAATACTGGAGCAGAAGTAGAAAGACTGCCTCTACTGCTCAGGGCAGAGAACACGGGATCCCTCTCTCTGACCACCACCACATCCTTCTCTCTGCGGACCTCCCCACCACCCCTCACATCCCACCAGCCCCGCTTCCAAGGGGGCGTCTGTGGAGGTTTCTCGGACCTCTACAATGTGCAGAAACCAGCAGGACAATGCTATCTTTGACCACTGGCCAATAACAGAGCATGCAAGTACCTGAAATCATGTAGTTTTACCAAAAGAAACTACTTTAACTATGACCAAGCACTCCATGTAATTAAGAAGCAAAGCAAAGCAAAGCGAACCCATACAATAGACATTCCCTTGTAACCACTGCCTAACCAAGATAATCAGGGTTACTGCAAACAAACGTTCACATGTGATAAATCCAAGATACTCCTGTAAGAAGCAATGTGATCCCAGCTGAGAACTATCCCGAGTGACACATTTTTGTATGAGTGGGAAAAGTGGCCTCCCTGACTGAGCCTTCATTCTGACTAAGGTATATGTACATAGACTGGACCAAGTAGGCTCCATACTCAAATGGGCAAAACCAAACTGCATTCAAGAGTCTAATGTTTGTGACCATGTAAGCCCTTTCATTAGGCACTTGTGCACCAGGATAATGGGTTTTACTTAGCACTTATAAAATACTTAAGGGCACTTTTGCAAAAACATTTAAATTATGACCTAATAAATGGTAATTAACTGGCTAGGCTTTAAGATGACAAAGGACTGGTCTTCAGGGTCTGTGCAACTGACCCATAGTCAACAATATAGTTAACAGTATGTCAAAAATTGATGAATTCCTACCTCCCCATGACACTGAGAATACAGGATAATTTTAGTCTAGAGCTCAAACTTTTGCGAGGTCAAGAACACTAGAAATACTAATAAGTAGCCAGCCGCTAAAATGCAACACTTGTAAGAATTTTCAGATCATGTTACACTTTAGTCCAAGATGGAGGAGTACTGGACACTGAGAGATAAGACAAGTTGAACAAGTTTAAAACCAAAAGCAGTGGACATTTATTCCTCAATTTTTGTGCAAGAGTGTAAAGATGCATTTGAAAGAACCTGATGGCTAGTGAGCACCAGCCATGGCCTTCAGGCTGGCCTGGTTTACAATTAATTGGATTAGGAGGAGCGGGGAAGAAAGGTAACTTGCCTAGTTCACATGAATGATGTTTCTGGCAAACACAGTTGTTTACAAAGTTTTAAACTACATTTTACTAGAGTCAAAGGACGACTTCAAAAAGCTACATACAGTACAATTTGAAACGGAATGCACATCCTACAACGTTAGTGCAAAGTAATCATGTAGACTATCCGATACAAGATTGTGCTCGTGTTTCCCAGGTTTGGTCAATGTTGCTCTTTTACAGTCACAGAAGCTTAACTTACCAAAAGCAATGCCTTTGTTGTATGTTCTATGTACCAAGGGAATGCCACAAGGTTTTGGTGAAATGCAGCTTAGTTTCATTAATGAAGCAAATTTCTTATTTACTTTAACAGTCATGTTCCTGGAATACTGCAACATATAAGTTTCATGGCAAAGCTTTTTAAGCTTATGCCCTTATCTTGTTCAGTAAAATTACTTTCAAGATATCCTTTTTACTATGTAAACGAGAATTGTTTCATGATTTTGAAATGCAACCAGTATAAATGACAATTTTTCAGGGGTGGGGGAAAATCCACCACTAATCTCACCTAGATAAAATTCTTAAAATCAAAAAGCCTATTCACACAAAATTATATGTAATGACTGTAGTAATCAGTTTATTACACAGATTAATCATTCTTGAACGTACAAGCTCCAGAGGAGCAACTGGGTCTTTAAATATACACAAGTATTTCCATCAAATGAATTTTCACCCTTTTCCAGAGAGACCTAAGCAGTTAAAAACATAAGAAAAATAAGAGCTATTAGCTATGTATTAACTGAGAAACCACATACAAACCAAAGAATATGGAAGAGAAAAAGAGGGGTTGAAAGGATGAGGTTAAAGGGTGGGGAGATGTAAGGGGTGGGAACAAAGCCCATCACACTGTATGTACTAATAGCTCCAATCCAGTTAAACTTAGACCTTAAAATGGTAGGTTTTAACCTGGTTGGTCAAAACTTTCACCTAAGACATAGGTCCTTCCGCATAAAATGAGTACAGAAACAGCTTCGTGTTCTTCGCCTTGCTTTTCATATCTGTTTTGAGTTTAAAAGGACTCCACTTAAAAACCATCTCCTATAAGTCAGTAGAGCTTTTCTTCCCCATCCAAGCACACACCATACCCACCACCCCTCACCTCGCAGTTATCCAAATTTAAGTCAACAGGAAAGCTTTTAGTCTCACACCTAGGTTACGCCTGAAGAACTGGCTTGTCACACACACACTTCTCTGCTAGGAGGCAATGTTGGTACAGAAGTACAGTATTTCTAGTTTGTTGTTCCAAGTATGTACAACACGCAGAACTGCTGTATCAGGTAAACATGTGCACAGGGGAAGATGAGGCGTGGGCTCATAGAAAGCAGTCAAATGGAAATCAAAAGGACTTTCTCTTTCAGAGTTCCCCTATCTTTATTTGTAGAGGTTATCCAATAATTTCTTTAATTACATCGCATACTTCTGAGTCCATTCCCGAGCTATTCTGTTGTACCTGTACACACAAAGAAAAGCTTTGCTTAACACAGTGAGAGACAGAAGGCAACAGATTTCATTCATTACCCCACCTAGTAACTCCCCGCCCCTCTCTGGTGTTCCTTTATTAAAAACCCATATAGTAACTTGAGGGGGAAAATGTATCACACATTCAGGCAAAGCTGTCTTTTTACCTCAAATTTCTAATAAGCATTTATTCAGTGACAATGGAAAAAAACTGTAAAATGAAAAATAAGCCCTGTAAATGCTACTAATAGAGGATTCTGATTAAATTTTAGCATTTGCTGTTATATCCTTGTTCTATACTTGACTGACCTTATTTCTAAGGAAGATCTTCCACCCATGTTCATTTATTTGGAGTTCTTTAAATTCTATACTTCTACATTATATGATTCTTGAAATCATATACTAATAGTGATTGAATTCATATAATACTTCCCTGTCTTAAAAAATAACTAGTCCTGGCAAAATGTATTTTAACAATTTGGTTTCTAAAATGAAAGGGTCTATTGATCCAGAAGAACATTCTAGTAGTAAAATAAGCAGGGCAAAGTGTTCTACAATTCTTTGATTTAGAAAGGGATACAGGCAAGTTCTTCTGAACATTATCACTACAATGGCTTAGAAAATACCTTTTGGTAGGCACTCATGCCCACAGTTCTAGGTATTTGACAAAATGGTGTATGCCAATCAAAAAATTTTATTTGAATAAAATCACACACACAAAAAAAAACACAAGATCTAATTTTATTCTGAATGCAGCCAAAAATACATGACTAAAGATATTATTCATACCTAAACACAGAAAAAACTAAACTAAGAAACAACTGCTGTCGCAATCCCTCACTGCCCCATTTAAAAATACTTTATCCAGCCCTGGCTGGTGTGGCTCAGTGGACTGAGCAAAAAGCCTGTGAACTGAAAGGTCGCTGGTTCTTCCCCATCAGGGCACATGCCTGGGTTGCCTGCCAGGTCCCCAGTTGGGGGTGTGCCACAGGCAACCAGTCAATATTTCTCTCCCTCCCCCTAAAAAATCAATCAATAAATAAAATCTTTTTTTAAATAAAAATATTGTGTATATATCCCTCTCTCTTCCAAAAGAATTCAAATAATTCTTTAATTCTTTTTAAAAAGTTAAAATTCTAACTTTAACTTTAGAACATTATCCACTCTTTCCCACCTATCTCTTCCTATTTTACTGAATATACGAAATTATTTTTTAATGTTTTTCTTTCTTTTTTTCTTTTCTTTATTTATCTTTAGAGGGGATGGGAAGGAGAGAGGGAGAGAAATATCAATGTATGGTTGCCTCTCATGCGTGTCCCCTGCTGGGAACGGGTCTGCAACCCAGACATATGCCCTGACTGGGAATTGAACCCCGATCCTTTAGTTTGCAGGCCCGTGCTCAATCCACTGAGCTACACCAGCCAGGGACGAAATTAATAAAAAAGATTAGAACACTTTTATTACTATTTCTTTTGTTATTCTGACTATTTTTTAAAATTTTATTTATTTATTTTTAGAGAGAAGGGAAGGGAGGGAGAAAGAGAGGGAGAGAAATATCAATGTGTGGTTGCCTCTCACATGCCCCCTCCTGGGGGACTTGACCTGGCCCACAACTCAGGCATGTGCCCTGACTGAGAATTGGACCAGTGACCCTTTGCTTTGCAGACTGGCACTCAATCCACTGAGCCGCACCAGCCAGGGCCTGACCATTTTTAGTATTTCATAGAATTCTAAAATATGTAAATGCTCATCTTTTATTTTTGACAGAAATTTGGGGCTTTTATGTTTCATGGCATTTATTCACTTTCTTTTTTAGATTATACCAAATGACAGAAAAACAATGTCCTTTCCCCATGAATTTTCAATAATCTAAGACAAATAAGCTCTTGATGCAATATGCTTTGTATGTCAAAAGCTGAGAAGACATAAAATGGGTTTTTATGTCTTTGACAGAAAAAATATACTGTAGAAAAGTTTTCCTAGACAGTAGGAGCCGCATGAAATAACTGAGGTAATATCCACATCATCTGTATGTAATGATACTCAATGCAAATACCTCTCTTTCCCATCCCCAGGACTTCATTTTAAGTATCTGACCCATATCTAGCCCTTAGTTAAGAAAAACTTGAGTCACAAACTTCTCCTCCCCACACCAGACTGGAGGCCATACTTACTTTTCTCTATCTGTTTTGTAGATCCGAGCAATCTCAGGCACTAAGGGATCATCTGGATTAGGATCACACAACAGAGAACAGATGGACAAGAGTACTAGAATGAAACAAAAAAACCCCTACAAATTAGCACAAAATAAAAGCAAAGAATTCAAAGAAACATGAGATGCCAATACAATAAAAAAATTCTAAGAATCTATTTATACTGCAGTGCATAGCAGCTCTGTAAGCTCTTCCTAACTTTACAGGAACAGTAATCAACAAAGATTCTAAGATTTCTCTATGCTTAACTCCTTTAAGGAAACTGGCCCAGGCTGGTGAGTGAAGTGACTTGCTCAATGTCCCCAGTTAGTGAGTAATTAGAGTGGAATTAGAATCAGGTTTTCCAAATCCCAGATCAATAACACTTTTCATAGCCCATAAAGTTCAATTTTTAGAAGCCCACATTCAGGGATAAATGGCTTTAAAAATTCCAAAGACAACCACACTATTGTGAATGTTCTTAGAAACGACACCGTGAAATCCAAGAATCACTGCTTTCTCAAGGGCAGGTATTACATTCAGATGCAATGGATCTGTTTCCTTTTTAGTTGAAAACAATTTAGTCTAAGACCATAAAGGCTAGTACTTGCCCCCAAATGGGGCTGGCCACACTCATTACAGAGGGTACAACATACTTCTACTAAGGTCTCAACTTCTTTACAGTGATGGTTTAGAATCTTATGTAAGCCATTTCCTCAGTGACAACCTGGAATATAGCAGACGAATCTCAAAAGTACAATTTCCTCTGTAAAATCTGTTGTTAATTATGTGTTCCTCACTGAATGTAAAAAGGAAGCCAAGGCCACTAATTACATTAAATCCAGTGGTCTCTGATATACTGAAATAAATTCTAATTCTCCTATTCTGATGCTAACAGAACTCAGCTCTAACGTTCTCTAACAGGAGACAACAAATGACTCTGATCCCACTTTACTCCCAAAGCATCAAATTCAGCAGGAAAAGGATTTATTCATTTTCCTATCAATCTGTTCTATAGAGATCAAGGGCTTCTGAGAGGTGAAGAAAAAGTTTACATGCCCTTTATCATTCAGTTTGTTAACAAAAAAGCTATTTCCTTGCCTTAAGAGTATATGGAAAATAAAAAACATCAGGAAAGATGTTTTCTGACTTTTCATTCCTGTTGCCCAAAATTCTGGCAGATGGCATTCCCAAAACATCTTCTCTTCCCACTGTCAGGTGTATCACCTGATGCCCTCTTCAAGCACAGAACATTCTAACAGCAATTAGGAATGATTTCATGTATATCCTGGAAATGACAACAGGGAGTTATGGATTTTTGAATGTTCATGAAATTACTGACTACAGAAAGAAGAAACTTGTCCAGTCTATCAAACTGGCAAGAGTACTATTGATTCTTCACCTAAAATTAGACACACTACCTAATTAGTATCAGTTACAAATTTCCTTTATTTATAATTCTGACTATTTCATAAAGCTACTTTTAAAAGATAAATTTTAAAGAAATAACTTGTCTTACTTTCTTTCCAGGAAAGTAAGTTGGGGTAGTGGTTATCTGGACTTAGTGAAAGGATTCTGAGTATACTATTTACTTCCTTTAATTCGCAGAAAATTGATTTTGGCTTATAATGTACTATACCTTCTTTTGCTATATAGAGAATAACTCCTATTTCTACAACCTGCATAGACTCTTCATTTGCATTAGTGTCATATAACCCACAGTCATTTTCAATTCTAAAAACACAACCAAAGGGCTTTATGGCACATTTATCTTTATGTTAGGTTTTACTGCTTAAATTTTCTGTATATTTAGCTACATAACATATATACTCAAAGTGAAGGGAATTTTAGAGTCAAAATTATTGCCCTTGAAAATACAATATGTTAAAAGAATAATTAATATTGCACACAGAATTCAGGCCTTTCACGGAACTGCTTGCCCATATATTCAATTTACCAAAGAGTCGTTAAAACTTTAAACCTAGATACTCTGATATAAACAAATCCAATAAAATGGCGCTGCAATGATTTTAATAGACAGCTACACAAATAGAGAGAACATAAGTCAAACTAACAGCACTTATGATTCAGAATAACCGAAAAAGCAACACTAGGCAGAGAAGCAGAGGGAAAAAAATCTGTGGTAACAATTTCAGCAATCTAGACCTGCCGATCCCACTGCCCCTCCACCCCCCAAAATACTCCACCTCTCTTGGTCCCATTACTTTACTAGGTTTATTTCTACTGCTAACTGCTATTTTGTGAGGGAAGAACAAGCAGGCCAGGAAATCACAAGAACTACATGAACACTTTCACAAGTAGCCCATGAATTGCATGGGGCCTACAAAAAGAAAAGGGGCCACTTATCTGAAACTATTTCAGTCACAATTTTTAAAAATGCAGTCCTCTGGTTTTTTGTTTTTATTTTTGCCTAGGATCCCAGAAATTTTAATTTAATGCCCCAGAGTTCTTATTTCCTTTAAAAAATTAATGTCAGAGTGTACAAATCTTACAATAGTTACAACAGGACAAACATACAACACTTTTTCAATATCTTTATCCAAGTTATTTGAGTGTCTACCAGCGACCAGTTAACTATGCATTTTTGCTTTTTTACCTTCATAATAACAATGAAATAATTATTATCATCCCTATTCTACAGATGAAAAAAAGAGGAACAGAAGCTAATTTGTCTTAAATCTCATTCAGTAAAGAGGTAAAGCTGAGATCTGAATATAGGCAGTTAGAACCAGAATCTATGCTCTTTAGCATGAAACTATACTGCCTCCTGTCTACATGTACACATTAAAGGAATGATAAAATAGAAGAAAAGAAAAATATTTCCACTCACCAAATTTCACCATCCAAACAGCCAAACTATTTCTTTTTAGTTATTTAACATACTTTGATGTATAACTCAAGTTACAATGTACTCTAATTTTATCTTTTTTTTTTCTGGTTTTCTTTTTTGGGAGCTTTTTATTTTTTTAAACTTTTTAAAAAATTGTTGTTCAAGTACAGTTGTCTCCATTTCCCCCCACCACTGCTTTTTTCAAACATAGTATTCTTCCACTTTCCACAATATTTGTAAGGATCAATATTTTAAATGCATGTGCTAGAACTGATTTATTTCTTCCTCTATGGTTCGCCCTGTAATTTTTGAAGGAAATTACTCATGTAATTAGGTCTTATTTGGAAGAACTGGATCTTTCATCACAAAATCAGCAACTAACCTTCTCTAAACATTTTCAAACAAACACACATGCACATAACCATATGCCAAAGATTGTTAAGATGCTTAAAAATTTATTTTCCAACCTATACCTGAATAGCAAAATGGACATAATCACAACACAAAGCAATACATATGCTTGAAAATCCAACTCTCTCCAGTGGTCTCAAGATCTATTCAAGAATAAGGGAGATTGTTACCTCCTCGTAAAAAGAATATGAGTAATCTTTTAAAAAATAACCTTAAGAAGACTTTTAAAACATAGCTGCTTTATCTTTGATATTGACACCCATTCCATTACCTTTTGAAATAGTTAGTGCTGGAGACCACTGTGACCGTAGAATATCAAGACAAATGCTGCCGTTACTGTTAATATTTGGATGATAAATTCTTGTTGTAAATGCAACCTATAGGAAAAAAATATTTTTTTGTAAACTGGTTTATTAGTATCATAGAAAGCGCATTAAAAACAACTGACATATTCCAATTACCTTAGGTGGTTTGAAGGGGTAATCTGTTGGGAAATGAATTGTCAAGAAAAATACTCCACCCTGATAGGGACTGTCGTTCTATTAATAACAAGAAAAATGGGATTAAAATGAGTGAATTACATAAACTATTTATTTTGAAATTAATCTGAGTACTTACTGGCCCCATTATTGTAGCTTGCCAATGGAACACTGAAAAAGAACAAAAACATCACCATGAAGC
>PVKM010050456.1:0-10704 GCA_004027735.1 Carollia perspicillata
AAAAATTACCTATAATCCAACCATCCAGAAGTTATCACTGTTAACATTTTGTTGTGTATCTTCCCATTTTTTAAAACAAACATGCAAACGCCACATTTTAGGGAACCAGAATCATTCCATGATCTGATTTTGCAACTTTTGCAGGTATTGATATGTATTTTGAACATATGCTCATATCATTAATAATTCTAAAAGATGATGTTTAGTGGAGGCGTGGGTTTTGGTTTTCTTTGACAGTCTCTTATTGTCGGGCATTTATGCTAAAGTTTTTTCCTATATAAACATAACTGATGAACTTTGATCTAACTGGAAATTAATGATAATTTTATTATTGTTTGCAGTTAATGAAAGTTATATTGCCTCCTCTTCTTCCCTCCATTTTTATTTCCCTTCCTCCCTTTCATCTATCTGTCCGTCTGTTTGTCCATCTGTCCATCCATTGATCCATCCACCCATCCATTCTTGGCTTATAAATACTTGACTTATCATGGTTTTAGAAAACAAATGTCTGCCCCATATAAATAACATTTCCAGAGCCTTAGAGAGCATAAATTCTTCATTATGTCATGGCAGTCTTTCAATATTATTAGTATTATTAATATCATAATCATCTATTTTAGAATTATTGTATCTCAGTGCTATAAAAGATACCCCCAAAGTTTCAGCCAGTAGTGAAGGCACCACCAGGGATAAACAAGAAGCTTAAAGTGTCAGGCTTTCAGCAGTGTTCACTGTAACCAGAGTAGTTCTCTTCTAGGGTTTTTAACATCAGCTTATTTTATTTTATTTTAAGAAAGGTCTACTGCTAGATGGTTAATCTAGTGTAACTCCATTCTCTCTATATGAGGATACTGAGACTTAGAAATGTCAGGTGACTGGCAGCTTTCACAGTTCTTTGTCTCGGACAGTTTTCATTTTTCTTTAATGTCAGCTCTCCTTTCGTGCTCAGTTCCATCAGTGAGCTCAGATCCATGACAGAAGAGGGAGAAAGAGGATTTCTGTTGTTCAGTTGAGACTTACTGCAATTTTTGGGGTCTGTGAGAGTAACCTGTGCTTATCAGTGGAGGGTTGTATAATCATTTTCCCAAACACCCAGTAATATAGCAAACATTAAAAAATTGCCTATTGGTGAAAGTTCTGCTACAATTTTAGTAATGGTTAATTGTCTAATAGGGACTATCTATACTAGTACAAGTTCTACTTGGTCTATTACTGAGTAGGTCAAAACATCTCTGGGACTCAGTTTCCTCAGTTATAAAAAGGGAGTGTTGAGTGGCTCAAGATCTAGTGGTACTTACAGCTCCCAGTTGGCTTCAAGAAAAACACTAGGAAAGGAGTAACATGAGTTTTGCAATTGAAAGTACTATTAGGAGGTCATGCGGGGTTAGGTTTTATGAAAGAAGTGGAAATTGAGCTGGCCCTTAAAGACAGGATTTAAATAAGCAGAGGAAAGTTGAGGAGAATATTTGGGAGGGGGATAGTGTAAGCAAAAATGTGGTGGTAGAAAATAGGGAAGAGTAAGAAGATCTGTTATACTGACATGGCAAACGTAATAAAAGAGTAATACTAAGGTGAGCCATACCAATGGTTTTCACTTCTTTGTTCATTTATTGTACAATAACTGAATGTCTATTATTAAATAAATACATGCACACAAATGATGCTGGTAAGAGCTATGAAGAAGACAGGAGTAGAGAATGATGAGGGTAAGTGTGCAGCTCTTTGAGATGGAGTGGTTGGAGAAAGTCTCTTGCATAACTTAACATTTGAGCACAGATCTCAGAGATGTGAGGAAGAAAGCCATGGAGATAGTGGGAGGAGTGGAGGGAACAATAAGTACAAAGTCCCAAGGTAGGAATGCAATCTCTTCTGTGGAAGATATATTAGTTACCTACATAATAACCACCTCAGTCCCCCCTGTGGTTGCTCTCAGAGCCCCGTTCATGTAATTAACCCTTTGTGTCACTGAAGACCCTTCATGTCATGGGAAGTACTTCCTCCTCAGTCCCATGGAGTAGACCATGATTGGTTAAAGGCAGTCATCAGCTCTATTCTCCTTTCCTGTGATTGATTTGGGCATGGGTATGTGAGCCTATCATGGCCAATAGTCATGAAGTATGGTCTGCTATATAGTGGGGGCTTCTGGGAAAGGTTTCCTTTCTAACAAAGAAAGAAAAGCACACTGGATGTGCTTGTGTCTGCATGTGATCCTGAAACTGCAGCAGCTACTTTTCACTTATGAGGGGAAGTTTTAATTTGTGGGTGGCAGAATGGAATGATGGGAAGCACTTGGATCCTAGGTAATATCATAAATTGGTGAATTAATACTGGAAACCATCTTACCTTTGGACCCCTTTTATTGTTATATGCTAAACCCTTATTGTTTAAGCTGCTTTTAGTTGTGTATTCTATTACTTGCAACCTAAAGCATTCTAAAGGGTATAAAAATCTTGGAATAGTCTTCTTTGTTCATTGCATTTGATTTAAGATCTGTTCTAATGTTACCTTGTCTGAAAGACCCTCTCTGACTCTGTAAAATAGAACAAAGGCAGAACTATAACTCTGACATTGATTAAAAGTCTTGCATAGAGTTAGGTTCAAGCTAGTGGGGGGGCACAGTGTATATTTTGTGCACAGGAAAGGAGACCACAGGGGTCCCTTGGTGCCATTTAGACTGAGCCCCCTCCCCTGCTGTCTCCTCACATGACTGTTGCTCAGGTCCATCTTCATAAATGGTGATTTCAGGAGCTCATTTGTTTCACATAAAAGGTGAGTGACTCTATTTATAGTAAATCTCAGTGTGGTGTGCATGCTATCATTCCCTTCATTTGACCTTGGTGGAACAGGCTGATGGGCCAGTGAAAAGTATGATATGAAAAATGAGTGAGCAGAGCAAAGTGAGCAGTGAATCAGTCTTGTGTGTGATTAGCTGTGAAAAATTTCACCAACGTGACTCAGAGTAGACTTTTTCTTTTTTCCCTTTTCCCATCCCCTCTTTCTCTCCTCATAATAACTTGTTAGCCATCCCATGAGTGAGCTTTCCTACTCACAACTGCCTTGCCCCCACCAGCAGTCATCAAATCCTTATAAGGCTTCCTGGATTGTGAGCTCTG
Source organism: Carollia perspicillata (assembly GCA_004027735.1). Lineage (NCBI taxonomy): Eukaryota > Metazoa > Chordata > Mammalia > Chiroptera > Phyllostomidae > Carollia > Carollia perspicillata. The sequence continues at coordinate 3,114 of PVKM010050456.1, forward strand.
GGGTGACAGAGCTGGGCTCAGAGGAGGAAAAATTTGGGAGGGTGGCAGTGGGAGTCAGTAGAGCTCAGCTGAAGCATTAAGGAGTCTATTCCAGGGGCATGATGAGAAGACACAAGTGTGACAGGACGACATTGTAGGTGTTGTAAATCTACAGTTATATCTGGGGACTCAGTGAGTCGTGGTTGAGGTCTCCATCAGTTCCATTTGCCGAGTCAAGCGCTATAAAAACAGGGCAATGAGATGGTAAATCACACTTACTGGGGAATTGTGAGATCTTGCCACAGAAAGCTTGAGCATATAAAATGGAAACTTGCCTTTAATGGAATGGCCCTTATTGTCAAGCTGCAGAGGCTACCTTCATGGCAAATGAAGGTGCTTATGGAAGAATTTTCTGCTGCAGTCGGTGTCTTCTGGGGATTCTCTGTTTCAGTGTTCTCTTTGTATGACATCTATGGGCCAGGAGACAGGGTGGCTGATGAATCGTTTAGATGCCCCATCTGGCTGATCTGACCACACAACTTCAGTTTGCTCTTCAGTCATACCACAGATCTTTTCTATGTTACCATCCTGCCCTTCCAAAGAGAGAACATGTGTTCATCTTAAGGACCAGTGCTGCTCATGGAAGTGGGCACCTGCTAGCAGTTTTTCTGATGGGGATTATGGGTGTCCTTCATTCATTATTTGCTTCCTCTGCATGTGTTCTTTGACCACCGGATAAAGCTTCAGTAGTTCGGATATTTGGGCCAAGTTTTGTCCTACTTACTGGATCGAAAATTAATTTTTAGGTTTTTGAAATGTTTCACTGTCTCAAAATGTAGTCCTCAGCTAGTGAAGGAGCAATTCGTAGCAGATGTATTAAATGAACTTGAAAGAATACATTGTAATCATTTTACATGTTTTTTCTGTATAAGTGGACAGTTTTTCACAAGGTAGTTAAACATGACCCTGCAGTCTTATTTGTACTACTCATTGCATATTAACAGTTGCTACCACAGTGCTTCCCTTGACAAAATACTCTAGCCCCTAGTGTCATTCACTGACGAGTAGTTACCACCACACTCAAAGATTTGCAGGTCAGTTGGGGACACATTGCACATCTGCACGTTGTTTGGGCTGTTCTCCTCCCTGTGTCTCTCTTTTGTCTGGAACCGGTGGATGTTCCAGGGAAACTTTTCTTATTTCAGATGTTACAGGCACAATGGAAATATATGAGTACTTAAGTCTTAGACTCAGAACTGCCCATTGTCACTTCAGTTCACACTCCATGGGCCATCATCATTGGGTTATGGATTGGTGTGCTAGTGGTAGGAATTTCAAAATCACATGGCAGAGGGTGGAGGTGCAAGGAGGGTACAGAACTGAGAACATTTTTTCAATGTACCATTATTTGTTTATTTAGTCAACAGGAAATTTATTAAGTACCTGTCATGAGCTTGACTTGGTTGTCCATCAGGAATAGGACAAAGTTTAGCTTCATTTTTTTTCAAACCCCCCATTGTCTTAGGTGACTTAATAAGGTCTGACTATAAACATAGAGTATTTAGTAAAAGTATATAAAAATTAAAAGTGGAACTTAGAAATATGAGAACAATATGTCATTGAGAATCATTTCCATCACTGTGTGCTCTCTGTTCCCATAGCCATATTGACACTTATGTTTATGAGTGGTTGTTGCAGACAACAGGGGTAAATATCCCAAAGAAGACAAGTATCTTAGTCAATAACCATTTACTCCCATCTTGAATCTTGGTTGTTAATTTTGATTATGTGACTGACTTGAGCTTGTAGAATGAAGCAGGTTAACAAATCATCAGATCCCTAAGAGAGTAAAAAGTGGAATAGATTAGGGTTAATTTTCATTTGGCATTCATTTCCCCAAAGATATAGTCATACAGCAAATATTACAAGATTGACAATTGGGTAATAGATGCATGACATGTCCAAACAGTTAAGCTGTTCTTCAATTAACACCCAGCCCTGTAATGCCATCTGGACTACTCAGCTTAAGAAGGATATAGGAAATTTGGCAAAAGTCCAGAAGAATGTAGAGATAACGATAATTTGCAAAATGATATCTGAAGAGCTTTTGGGGTTACCATTACTTGCCTAAAGAAGAGAAGCTTGAAGGATATTCTTCTGGTGTGCTTGGTGGTTCCATCTTAACCAGGAAGTGAACAAAAATGAAAAGATGAATGTTTCGGCAAATAGTTAGACCTATAGGAGAACTCCTTTCACTTGTTTAAGTTTTCTAGTGATCCATGGGTTCTTTCCAAGTTGTGGAGAAATTCTCCATAGGGGATTCAATTTTTAACTTTAAAATGGAAAAGACGTTCTTCTAGATGGTCATGCGTTGTTCTCCCTGGAGGCAGGGAATCTGAAACCCTGTTTCTGGGTGTTGAAGGAGTGAGTAGGGTCGTGCACAGCACTTTAAGATTGCTGGCTGAGTAACGAGGGCAGAACCCCAGCTCCTTGTCGTCCTGGAGAGGCCATGATCAATCTGAGCGAGTAGCCCACAGGCTCCATCATGGAGAGCTGCAGAATCTGTGAGAACTTTAATTTCCATGGAAAATGGAAGGTCTACTTTCCCAATTAATTTATAAGCTGGAAACGGCAGGAGATATTTTAAGAGTTTTGAGGGGGTTATGCTCCCGTATTTTAATGTTGGGTGGTTTATGCAGAGGGCTCGTCAAATAGAGGCTGAAACCACAAGCACCTCTGTGCACCTCACGTTTACACTTACAGTGCCTTCTTCCCTACGTAAGATAAAATTCAAAATTTAACAAAGAGAGGGTTGTTTTCTACTTAATGCTGAGTTACCGTGTATCATACTCCAAGATTGTTTTCCTAAATTTGCAGTGATAAAAATTACTGAGTTTATGTCTTATCATATAATCCAAAATTTGAGAAGTCTGCAACAGTATATCAAACCTCAGTGAAATGTGAAAATTACACACACGGGAAGGAAGGAAAAACAAGCAGCGTGTAAGTCGGTGCGGAAGGGATGCCTTGTGCTATTGCGAAGAGGGCGTAAGTCCAGGAGACCCAGAACTTTGTTTTTCCATCACTAGTCGTGTGACTGTATGTGACTCACCTAACGATATATCTCGGTTTTTCCATCTTTGAAATCAAGGGATTGGAATAGGTCATTTCATGATTCTTTTTGGTCCTAAGCCCTTTGGTCCGTGGTCTGCATTAGAACCCTTTGGGAGAAGAGGTTTTGTTTTCATGTGCCCATTCTGTGAGCAGAAATACCTTCCAAGTCTAGTCTTTATCCAGCTTAAATGAATGGTCTTCAGGTTAGTTAAGGAAAGCTGTTGTGACTTTTAAAAAAAAATTTAATTGTTGTTTAAGTACAGTTTTCTGTCCTTTTATATTGTGACTTCTGAATTCAAGAGACGTGAACTTGGACCACATCTTCCATGCATGTGCTCTCAGCTCATGTGGCTAATTAACCATGGTACCTTTTCCTCTTGAGCCAAAAATCTGCCTCAGAATCCTTCTCATCACACCCTGGTACTCACCAGGTGACCAGAGTTGGCTCTTGAGAGGAAGCTTCCTTCCTTACCCTTGCCCATGTGTGCCCACCCCTGAAAGATGTGTGTGTGGGGGTGGGGAGGGGATCTAGGAGAAATAGATGCCTACCTGAAATAGCATTTAGTCTAAAGAAACGGGCAATAAAGCACGAGAAACCGTGGCAGGGGGAAGCACTGTGTGCAGGAGTTAGTTTGGATTTCATCAAGATATTGCAAATCACTAGTACAGCCGTGTTTTAACTGTGCAGTCTTATCTTGTGGATGCAGAGAATGCTATGGGAGATAGGTCGAAGTGATTAAAGACATTTGACTTTTCAACACATACATACTTGCAAGTCACTAGTCTTTTGCATAACCATTTTGTATTGGCTCTGATCTGAGGCTGTTTGTAATTTACATTATGTGACAGTAGCCTTTGAACCTCATAGTTTGTAAGCTATTCAAGCTTTGGGAGTTGGTATTTATTGCCCTGGATTGCTCTCTGCCCTAAGCATTTTGAGGACTGGACTGGGGGTTGGAGGGGATAAGAGTAATTTTGTATTTGATGACACAGAGAAGGAAATAATTTTTATATAAGTGTATACACATTACAAGCATAATGTATGTGTAATTTCTGTGTATTTTATAATGCACTTATTGTTCTATAGGTTTCCTACTTGAAATTTATGGCAAGAATGTGGCAAAGGAGAAAACTATATTAAGATTTGGAGTTTCATTGTGTTCATGAAAGGCTGTTGTCAAATCCCTTGACTTTTTACAGTGAAAGAAAATGTCCCTGGTGATGGAGTATGAGGGCTTCTGGATGAATTCTTCTGGCGGAACCTTGATCTTTAGAATGCGAGCAGCACTGCCGAGGCACTGGGCTCATCCCTCTGCTCCCCAGCTCCGCTCAGCTATGCACAAAGGTCCTCTTCTAGGTGACATATCATGTTGTATTCCAAAGTACACTTTCTTTTAATTTACAACTTAATTTTCAACCTAATTCAGAAGATTGATACTATAATGCTATTTGCAGAAGTATTGAAATGTCAGTAAGTTTTATTGTAGTAATAAAGAGTATTCCATATATCACACACTCTATAGGGATCCTTGCTTTTTGCATAGATCTTCATAGCAACAACCAGTGGCTAAATGCTGGCAATCATTAATTTTTAAAGAAGACATGGTTATGACGAGTTGAGGAATTAAGGCTGGTGGTGAAGAATGAACTTTAATTTTTTGACATTTTTTTTTCTTGGTTGCATACTAAGGTGAGGCGACAGCAAGATTATAAAAAATGGCCCAAATCCCAGGTTTCTAATACTTAAAATGCTGTCTGCTCATAAAAAGATTTCAGTTAGGGAGAGGCCATCTTTGAGCTCCTCGTAACAAATGGGTATCAGTGGCCCATGAAATAATCAATGCCACTAATCCATCCCGGGGCCTGCCAATATGTTAATGGCCCTGGTGCATCGTTATTGCTACAAGACCATAAATCATTCCAGTACCAGAATGCATTGCTGTCGAGGCCTCAAACCTCTCGCCTGGAATAAAATGCAGTCTCCTAACAATTAATGTCCAAACATTTTGCAGCTTTGTGCCTTGATTGTTTTCAGATGCTAAAAAAGTAAGTAGGACAGATGGTAAATCAATAAAACTGTAAGACAAAGTGTTTTAATAATAGGAAGGTTCAGAGTAAATCATAGTTCTGTGTTTATTATTGCTTTTGGGGTTATAAATAAAGTTACTTCCTACTACCCAGCAAGCCTACTGAGTTAACGTGGGGTACCCAGTCCAGAGCTAACCTCTCTGAGTGGGGTTTCCCTCTGTTTTGCTGCCCTGAGAGACGAAAGAGGGCGAAGGGGAGCCCCGGACCCGATTCCGTGCTGCAGGGCAGTTTCGAGTTTACAGTGGATCTGCGATTTGAGCCAGTTCCAGACCGAGTTCCCTATTGGAAACAAAGAAAGTAGCTCACTGTAAAATGGTTTCTTTGGCAGCATCAGGCTTCAACTAGCCAGTATGATGAGATTTCCGCGTGTGGTTATTTATTTGGCTATGGTGACCAAGGCGATAGAGGAGTTTTAACGCAGCACCCAAGCTATTGGGGGTGTTTAGGGGATTTTACTCATGTTTATTTACATTACATTATTTGACCTGGGAGGTTGACCTCAGCCAAAGAAATACAGGGCAGAGCAAAAGTAGGTTTCTAGTTGTGAGTATGTGAAACTAAGTTTATTTTTTGTATTATTATTTATTAATTGTTGTATTCCATACACATCACCGTACATCTACTTTTGCCTTCACCCGGTATATGTGCTGGACTGTGGACTAAGCTAAAAATACCTCATTTAGGAAACAGAGTTCATCTAATTGATCCGATTCCCTTTGGTGGTGCCGATTTAGTCCAGTCCCGAAGGCGTTGAGAAACATGATGGAAAGTCATTAGCTCCATCTTGTATAGACAAAGTTTGTTTGTGTCCACTGTAGTATTGCTTGTTGTACAGCTGTACTTTCAGCATGAGCATTCAACCTGGAAAGGTGGGCTGGCCATTTTCCCGGGAGCAACAAATGGAAAGGGAACAGATTGCAGGGTTTGCCACGAACTTCCCGGTAATCTGTGTCGACAGCCTGGATTCTGACTATGAATGAAATTGGGGATGTTGAACCCTGGCTGAGCCCTTTTCCCATGGCAGGTTAAGTCTTGTAACAACCCAAGAAAGTAACCCATCAAACAGAAACAGAGCAGAATGTGGGGGCCTGGATACCTTTAGCTTTCAGTTAGAGCTATGGTATTAAAAAGACACCTTGCTCCCACACAAACACCATGAATTGTCATGCTCCCAACACACATTCAGCAACTGTCATGCAGCAGGAGAGGGAAGAAGCCCTTGACCTCCGACAGGACAACCCTTTCTTGTAGGATAAGGGTGCATGTCCCTAGCACACAGCTATGATGAGTGTTTATAGTTTATTTTGGTGCTCAGGAAATAGCACAGGAAAGGACCAGGAAAACAGTGGCTCCATATAGACAGAAAGACAATTAAAACTGATATGACTCTTAACAGAAGTGGCAAGAGCAGGCAGGATGGAAGTAATTTATTCAACGAATTGTCCAAATACATAACATTGCACTGATGTATGGTGTAGCGGTGGGACGGTGGAAAATTTGATAGTTGTTTCCGTTGTATGAATTACTCAGACAGGATGCCTTTGTGAAGTATGGGGGTTTGTTTAATGTTCTGACAACAATTTAGATCCTGTTATGGTTATTGCAGTGTAATGCCGTAGTAAAAATTGAACATGACACACCAGCAATTTATTATTTGTGTGTTTTTTAACCTTGAGTATCGGATTGTTTGTCCAAGCATATCCTTTGATTTGCTGTGAAATTTGTTGTTGATAAAAACAATCAGATTTTCATTAGAAGAAAAAAAAATTATTATTTTTTGCCATGAACCATAGATTTAGGGGAAAAATTCAAACCAGGCTATAGGACTTATGACAAGTAGACGCATGACATTATATGGTAATTCAGCATGAAAGAATAATTGTGACACTCTACTTGGTTGTGGAGTGTAATCGTGCTGTGAGGTTCAATTCACTGAAAGGCCAAATTATCTTCAACTACATTAGTCTGACAACCTATAATGCTTTGCAGAGGCAATTTGTAGACGTTTCACAGAGTACCAGCAAACGGGGCTCCCCATTATGCTACCCATTAACAAATTTGTTTAGGAAAAAAGTAACTTTTCTATTTTCCTGACTGTTTTCAAGCTTTGCAACATAATAAATATCTAGTAGTAGCATTTGCATTGCCACTGACTCTCTTAGTTTTAAAATTTATCCGAGGTATGGGAGGAGAGGCTTATGTCTTCAGCTGTGCAGCCTGAGAAATATTATTTTCTCTGACTTAAGCAAAAGCATGGCGTAGTGGAGAGAGACCATGGCATTTGGAGGCAGGAGGCCTGGAAGGTGGTGAGCATCCACCCCTAGACCTTTCTCTTGCCAGCTTTTATGGCCTATTCACTTTGGACCTCAGTTGTCCCATCCCTAAATGGAGGAGTGTAATACTCTCATGC
>PVKM010050458.1:0-10717 GCA_004027735.1 Carollia perspicillata
GAGGCAGCTCTGCGGGGGGCCTGCTTTGGTTTGCCCACAGCCGTTGTCCGTCTCACGAGGCAGAGGCACTCTCGGAACTTCAGCAGTACCACTGGGATCCTGGTACACAGGGACAGTCCTATCATCTTCCCAATTCCGCCGTCTAAGGAGTAAAATGGACATTACAACTGGATGGTTAAGATGGCACTTGATACCAGAGTTTGTCAGAGTCCAGGCTGGTGTTTTATTTTTCTAGTCCTGACAAGTCAAGTCCACGTGGGGCGAAGGGGTAAGAGCATATAATAAAGTAACATACAAACACAGTCCAAGAACATTTACTATCTATTGTATTGACAGTTCTTTGTAAAATACATCAAGGTAAACAGAAACATCTTTCCATAAATTATGCTTAACAATCTGTATGCACTGTAAAACAACGGTTAAAACCGCACCACGATGCTCGTGCAAGTGGCGTACGAAGCGCAGACAGGGTTAGCGATGGGAAACGAGTCACCACCTCACCACTGCAGCGCGCTCTGCATTGAGCCAGGTACTGGAGGCCTCACCTCGGGAACACTGATCACGTAGGAAGTCCCTTGGCTACGTCTGCCCTGTGCGCTGCAGCCTTGGTGCGGCGGCTGACTGGGTCCGGGTGAGGAGCGGCACCAGGGGCTGGAGTCAGGAACCCGTGCAGAGCTGGCCCTTCCAACGCAAACCCTCACGCTTGATAGCAAAAAGGTTCCAAAGACAACTCAGATGGCAGACACTGCAGAACCCTCCCCACTTTTTCCTCCACTCATTTTTAAGACATATATATTTTTTTACCTCTGAAGACATTTTTTTATCCTCACCTGAGGACAGGGTCATTGATATTTAGAGAGAAGGGAGAGAAAGAGACACATGGATTAGTTGCCTCTTGAACCCATGCTGACTTGGGACGAACCCATAACCCAGGCATGTGCCCCGATCAGGAATCGAACCCACAACCTTTTGGTTTATAGGATGACACTCCAACCAACTGAGCAACACCAGCCAGGGCTTACCTCCAAATTTTTTAAACTAACATCAAACCTAATACTCCCTCTCCTATTTGAAGTACACACTGACGAATTCATCCACTCCAGTGGAGGTTTCCAAAAATAGTTCCATGTAAAATAACACAAAAGCCTTTCCCATTTCTGCCCTAAAATCAGTTTGGGGTGAGAACACCCCTGAGACAAAGTGGGCTTTACGTTAGCTTGCTTACTTGATTGGGTACTTCAGACTCTATTCGAAAGTGTGACCAAGGCCCCGAACAAACAGCCAGTGGTCTTCCGCGTCCCAGCTACCCAACCTTCCAAATTACCAGGACAGGAATTAGTTGTTTCGGAGCTGCATCTCCGACAGACTGGAGATCCCCTTCCCACACAGGGATCTTTCTGTCCTGGTGTGGGGCAGCAGTGTGTGTGAGGGGTCAGGACTGGAGGTGTGCTTTTAACGAAACCCCTGTCACTTTACACGGGGGGACAGTCCCGCATGACAAGGGCCTGTTCTTTTTCTTTTCTGGTATTTGGTTACAAAGCACCAATCTGCATTTCAAAAGAAGGGCAATGGTGGAAATAACCAGAAGCATCAACATGCAGCTTTGAGAATTTACTCTTTCACTGAAGATTTATTGTTTTCTGAATCCATACTTATATCAAAATATAGCATAGGCTTATAGAAAACCTTGAACTTCCTATTCACTTTGAAATAAGGAATTTATATTTGCTACTCTCTACTTTTCAGCCTTCTTGGGAGGTTTTTTTTTTGAAGCTTCACCAACTTTTACATATGTTTAAGATGATCCAAACATTATCCACCAAAGAAAATGAACATGAGATTTTTTGAGAGACTTCCTTTATATTAGTTGTTATCAGCGCATTGTGGTAAAAAAATATTTGGCAATGAATTCTCACAAACTCCAGTCACGTATGTGACTGACGAGACAAAGGCCACACTGGCCGCACACCACTTAGTTCTACAAGACGTGAACCTTTCTCCTTCCTGAATCTCTCAAATCATGTCAAGTAAGAAGTATACTGTGTGTGTTTAATCCTCACTAGAGAACATGTTTATTTATTTTAGAGTGAAAGAAAAAAAAACCACTGAGGTAAAAGTATAGTTTTCAGTGGTGGGACTCGGGAAAATGCTGGATTTTGAGTGTGGTTGATCAAACCATTTTGCAGAAGCCAAGCCACACTATCAGCACAGCCAGTGCCCTATCGTAGTGGTTTACTGGGGTCCCTGTCCCGGGAAGCGCTGCGGAGAAGCGTGAGCCGGCTGAGAACCGGCTGAGAACGAAGAAAAAGAAACAATGTTCTGCTCAGACGTTGCAAACCACAGTACACAGTGCTTACGTACACGGCACACCGAGCTAAAGTGTAATCTGTGGAAGCAGCATCAGAAATCACACGTCTTTGGCACTCAAAGGTACTGGGTTAACTAGGCAATGGTAAAGAATATTCTTCATTCACAGTAGTCCCCCCCTTGTATCCGCGGTTTCACTTTCTGAGGTTTCAGTTACCAGCGGTCAACCATGATCTAAAAATATTATTATAGAAAATTCCAAAAATAAAAAATCCACACACTTTAAACTGCGCACCACTCTGAGTAAAGCACCGTGATGCAATCTCATGCCGCCCACTCTGTTCCACCCGAGACATGAGCCATCCCTCTGTCTAGTGAGTCTACTCGGTACACCGTTTGCCTGTCGGTCACTCGGCAGCTGGCACAAGAGTGTGTCAGCGCGGGACCCAATGACCCTCTTTTATTTAACTACGGCCCAGCCGGAAGCAACGGAGTAATGGTGCTGGCATTCATATGCCAAAGAGGAGCCATAAAGTGCTTCCTTAAAGTGAAAAGCTATATATGCATATAGCTATATATATTGCAAAGAAAACAAAACAAATATAGCAGAGAGGGCTCAGCACTGTGTGGGGTTTCAGGCCCCCGGCGGCCTTGGGACTTGTCTCCCGTGGGAGAAGGGGGCTCGACTGTGCTTTGGGAAGTGTCTACGCCCCAATTTAGAAAATGCTGTGCTCTCCATCCTAAAAGGACTGAGATAAAGACAAACTGGAATCTATCAATTTAACCAGTTACCCCAAGTAAAAGTAACAGCTGTCACTGAAATAGGTGTGGGGTTAAGAATCTCTTTAGAAATACGAAAGTGGGCTAAGACTTTGTTTTTTGGTTTTGGAATTAAGATTTTAAAACATCTTTTGGACAGTGCCCAATGTAGAAGGAGCCAAATCTTACCCTGCATGTGAGTGTCAACAAGCACATCTTCACACCTTGCAGTGGAGGCACAACATTAATCTGCGCCCCCAACAGGGCCGCTACCTGCGAGACCCCCCAGGCGCACACTCGCACAGGCTTCCCCGAGAGTGCCGCTCCTCACAGAGTGCTTTCCCGTGGTGCTGTGCGCCTCCCTGCGCCCTCCTGAACGCCGGGGCTCAGGGTGAGTGCCCGATGAGCCTCGGAGCTGGAGTGCAGCCCCTGGCTGGGGACTCTGCAGGCCTGTGTCCCTAGCGCTTGGAGGACAGATGTGGCTGCTACCTGCAGCTCTTCTAGGGGTTCAGGCCACACGTCAATGGGAAAACACCCAGTTTGTTAGATGTGGTCCACAAAGTGACTTGGTTTCTTTGACCCCAGAGTCAGAGCCAGAATGAGAATTCTGGAGCAAGGTAGTTCGTACCAAAAGGCATCATTCCCCTCTGGAGAAGCCAGTAAGCTTCTGCCTTTATACCAATTTATGAGACAAATAGTTGACTTCTGAAGCATTACAATAGATACCAGGAAATAACATTGGAACTGAAGAAGCGTACCATCATCAAGAGGCAGTCACTTTCGATAAGGCCCAGTGCTGTGTAGTCAGGGCATCAGAAGTGAGGACCTTAAACATATCTGGCAAAAGAAACCAACAGGCTGAAATGTCATTTCCTACTTTTCCCATGGTGCTCCTGATGCTTCCAAGCAGGGAGGAAGCCGAAAGTGAAGTAGAATAGCCAAGTTACTACACCCACACGTTCTGTTCAGAAAGTCCCAGCCAGGCCCCTCAGTCCTCGTCCGCTCCTACCTCCCATCACTGACGAGAGGACAAGAGAAACCGATTTGGACAACAACTAGAGAAAACACTAATTTTAATATTTAAATTATTCTTGATGGCATTGGAGCAATATATTCTCAATGCCATTGGTTAAATACACTGTAAAATCTTGGCCTATAACCAACAGAGAAATCTTAAGCTTGAGAGTCTGTAGAGATACGTAGTTGGTTGGCACTAATCTGTCATCCGATTTTACTAATTAGGGGGATCGTAAATGGAAAAATAGCTCAACGTCTTAGGAAATTCGAATGCATTAAAAAGCTAGCCACACTTCTGTTGGTGAGGCTGTCAGCAAGGCTCAGGAACGCGATCACACGACAAGCCTCACCTCTAAAAATAAGAGCCTTTGTGCCGCACTGCGAACAGCTGGCTGGGAGCCACTGAGGAGAAGGACAATAAAACACAAGCATTCACTTTCTTTCCAAGAAGTAAAATACGGTGAAGGATGCAAACGTGGAGTAGGGCGGGGCCGAACCCCGCAATCTGCGGGCCTGCTGCAGCAGGACAGCCCTCGCTTCCCCTTGGGCCGGGAGGCCCCACACGGGCCCAGGGGGCACTTGCCCTGGGAAGTGCCATGAAGTACGGACGTGGGGAGGTGGGGAGACTGGTGCCTGTCACCACATTTGGTGACGGGGCACAGATGACCAAACCAGGCACCAGGAAGACCAGCGCACTCCAGAAAGGGACAGCTGGAACGGGGCTACAGGGACCTCCTGCTGCACGCAGAGCGGTGTTTTCCTCCAGAAGGCAGTCCCACGGGGACTGGGACACGGGCCCCCTCAGTACTGGGGACGCTAGTGTTGCTGCAAAAATTCACCAGTTCAGAGAGAAATGTGGCACGAGGGACAAGCAAGCGCAGTGCGTCTCCTGGCAAGTGCGGACGTCCCCAGGACTGGCACATCTGTCTAGGCATTCTGAAGCAGACCTCTTTCTCGACGGCCACCTCACACGGATAATGTAAATATTCCAAGTTTCGGAGCACGCTGGCCAGGTGGGACACTCAAACGGAACATCTGTCCAGCAGCGATGCCAAACACGAGGGTCTGTTTTATTGTATGACATTTGCGTAAGAAAAAATACCAAAACCTGTAAGGCATCATGCAATCATCAATAAGCTAATTATTAACTGTACACTCCGGGTGGGTGGGTGTACATAATGTAAAATTGAAAAACTAGTTCCAAAAAGTACATAAAAATTTTAACATGATGAGCTTTTAATTGTGGTTTATATCTGTTGTTTCATATTGTTAAAACGGCTTCAAATGTCCTGCTGGGAAGCTGCTCTTTATAAATGGCGCTGGGGGGCATGTCGGATTACAAAGAGTAAAAACTAAGTATCTTCGTGGAATTAGAAAGCTAACATTGTGATAGTCAAACTTATTTGAATCAGATTTCAATTCTCACTCAAATTAAGTTGATATAATATTAATAATCTAAAAAATATCTGTTGTCTAACCAATGGAAGTCTATTGAATTCAAGTTATGCATGGTCAGCAATCAAATCTCGGAGCAGGCCTGTGTGGCGAGGCTGGACCGGCCGCGGCGGCGGGGGCCGTTAGTCGATGTACTGGGCCATCCAGCGGAAGCCCTCTCCGTAGCCTTGCCTTTTGAGCACACTGCACATGAAGACTTCTAAGGGCCGGGCATTCAGTTCCTTCAGAGGCACGTTGCCCTGGAAGAGAAGACAGACATCATGCTGGAGACCCCTCGCTGCAATGAAAGCTCCACTCCCCAGAGGGGGGCAGTTTATATGTCTCAGAACAGCGGGTTGCGGGCAGAGAGCCACGGCCGGCACCTGTGTCCTCTCGTTTTGCTTTAGGACAGAACGGGACAGAGGTCGGCCTGTGAGGCACACAGAATGCGGACAATCTTTGACTGGCTTGGAACAAATTCAAGTTACTCAAACTGGCTTCACAAATATTAAGGGTGAATATTCTTTGAGTCAAGGTTTTATGACAAAACAAGGCATCTCCTAAAATTACTGTGGAATTGAGTTACTAAAAGTCCCTCTCCCAAACCAATACTAGTAGAAATGAATGCAAAAAATACATCCTTTTTAAGTATATGTTCAGAAAACACTAAAACACTCCTACGCCCAAGTTTACTCACATTCTATTTTTGTCTCTAGCAAGTTCAGGGCCTCAGCACTGAACTGGGGGCCTAAATACAGGTATGTTTAAACTAATGGTATGTTTAAACATTCCAGCACATTATTTGGTAGTTAATTCTGAAAACTTATTTTTTAAAAAAATTGGAAAGCTTTCATTTAGTTTCCTGTAAACATGAGCTTTGACATTTTTATCACCAAGAGAAGGTCTCATTCAGTGGTAGAAAGGAAACAAGTGAGGACATTAAAAAAGGCCAGAATGTGTAAATGACAGGCATTTTTATTTGAGCACAGGCGGTGCACACTGTTACATTAGTTCCATTGATTCCCGGTGTACAACACGGTAACCCGACACCCGTCTGCCTCCGGGCGGTCCCCACTAGTCCCAGTCATCCCGTCGCCCTGCAGACTCATCCAGACTCATCCCGGTGCTGTCGGCTCACCCCCTCCGGCTTTTTCTCCCATCCCCTGCCCCTTGCCCTCAGCAACCATCCCTTTGGTGTCTGTTTCTGTGAGCCTGTTTTTGCTTGTTTTGTTTGTTCGTTGTTTGGTTTTGTTTTTTAGATTCCACATAGAAGTAAAACCGTACAGTATTTGTCTCACTCTGATTCACTTGGCAAGTGGCTTCTAGGTTCATTCGTGTTGTTGCAAATGGCAAATTTCTTTTCTAATTGCTGCCTAACACACACGCGCTGAAAATAGGAGTGTATATATCTCTTCTAATTAGTGTTTTCAAATAATTCAGATGAATACCCAGAAGTGGACTTGCTGGGTCATACTGCAGTTCTACTTTCAATGTTTTGAGGAGCCTCCTCATTGCTTTCCACAGAGGCTGCACCAGTTCACATTCCCCTCAACAGAGCCCAGGGTTCCCTTTTCTCCACATCCTTGCCAACACATGTTATTTGTTAACTTTTTCTTACATTTAAAAAAAAGATTTTATTTATTTTTAGAGAGTGGAAGGGAGGGAGAAAGAGAGGGAAAGAAACATCAGTGTGTGGTTGCCTCCTGCATGCCTTCTACTGGGGTCCTGGCCCACAACCCAGGCATGTGCCCTGACTGGGAATTGAACCAGCGACCCTTTGGTTTGCAGGCCGGCACACAATCCACTGAGCCACACCAGCTAGGGCTGTTTGTTAACTTTTTGATAATAGCCATTTTGACTGGTGTGCGCGTGGTTTTGATTTGCATTTCCCTAATGATTAGTTATGTTCAGTAAATGATAGTTGTTAAGAAAAAAAAATAATGGGCTTTTATAGTTGGATAATAGTAATATAAAAGCACATTTTGGGCCCTGGCTGGTGTAGCTCAGTGGATTGAGCATGGGCCTGTGAACCAAACAACCGCAGTTCGATTCCCAGTCAGGGCACATGCCTGGGTTGCAGGCCAGGTCCCCAGTGGGGGCCATGTGAGAGGCAAGCATACGTTGATGTTTCTCTCCCTCCCTTCCAGTCTCTCTAAATAAATAAATAAAATCTTAAAAAATATAAAAATAAATAAAACACCAATGATGTATTTCACAGAAGTAGAACCAATAATCCAAAATTAAAAACAAAAAACATTTTGTTGTACACATGAAACTAACATAATATGTCAATTATACCTTAATTTAAAAAAAAATGAAGCCAGACTGTACCCATTAGACTAATAACAGGATTACTGTTAGGGGCTGAAATAAACTATTTCAGAAGATAAAAATATACTGTTGAATGAAATATTCGCACTTGTCAAACTTTTTTTTTTTTTTACCTTTCCTGTCGTCTGACCATATAAACCAAACATCTCTCGTAACCGCTCTTCACTGATGGCTTCAGGTCTGTCGATCTTATTCCCAAAGATCAGTATAGGCACATTAGCAATGGTCTCATCTGTCATTAGTGACTGAAAACAATCAAAACAGAAAGAAACACAAAACGTCAGTCAGAAACCCTCTGGAGGACTGTTCTGACAAGACGACAAACGGGCACGAAGGGCTGGTTCTCCATCCCGACGTGCCAGTTTTGCCAACTTTCTTTGGCAACCTTCTCCTCTGTTTAAAGGGAGCTCAGTGCACCACCAGCTCAGTCCTTCCGTCTCCCGGAGGCTCCTCCTGCGGATGCTCACGCTGCTTGCTCTGTGCATCAGGGAGGGACCGGGACCAGAGCCAACGCCTTGAAAATGGGCAGACTGGTTTCATTTCTAGTTCTGCTGCTTCCGAGCTGGGAGACCTTGGACAAGTAGGTCTCTCTGAGATTCAAAGAGAGTCTAGAGTAGCAGCACCTGCGTTATGGAGGTGCTTTGAGAATTAGGATTAAATGAGGTAATATGCATTGTGTGCGGCATCGGGTCGCAACTCAGGAACTCCCCGACCCTGTTTCACGACCACAGAGCCTACCCGGTACCCGGACTTTTCACACGAACGAGAATCTGTGTGCCTGTTCTGGGCAGAGGTGTGGGCAGGCCAGCCTTCAGACAAATCACGGGCCTGCTCTCTCTGAGGCCCTGGATCTAGCACTGGCCTTGCCTGCCGCTCCTGAGCCCCTTTTCGAGCATCTGATCTAGGGGAAGTAGCTACACACGGCCCCGCTCCTTCCTGGCAGAGGTGACCAAGATAGGAGGTTACACCATTTCCAGGTTCTAGCCAACTCCTTAAGAAGCCGGCATCCTAGTACGACCAGGACTCAAGATCAAGCCGCTCCAGGAATGGAGTGACCTGACGTACTACAGGGGCACACTGCACAGACGGAGCGCAAGTCTTCAAGAAGGAAGTCTGCCTTGGCACTTCCTCAACGGCTGTTCCCTCTGCACTCTAAGTAGTCACCGAGCCCCACCGACCGCCAGGAGGGACATGGGAGGCCACAGGAAAGCTGCACTCTGACACCTGGATCGCCACCCTATTTTCTCAGGCTTCCTAGCAATTCAACTGTGTTTCGTTTTAATCATTCAACTTACATCAAGTTCTTCTTTTGATTCTAACAGCCTTTCATGGTCTGCACAATCCACCAGAAATACAATGCCATTGATAGCAGGAAGGTAGTTTTTCCACACTCTTCGAGCTAACAAAAACAATCAGGAGTTAGATTTCATTTGCTGGTCAAAGCTAGCAGGTGGTTTGATGAAAGTCCAATAAGATAGATCAAGTGTAATTATCCCTTAGCTGCTGCTACTTCACTGTATATTCAAGTTAATCTTTCACCCACTGTTGCCAAGATCTTTCCAGAAGAAATTTCAGGCTTTCCTTGACTGTGGGCAAGTCGACGCTTTACTCTGCCTCAGTTTCCCCATGTTAGGAGAAGTCCCTTCTGTTACCAATGGACAACGATGCCTGTTAAGTTCATTGGAGAACTGCTACTATTTTCTTATGCATCTTTGTTTTTTGACATTTCTAGCTTATCAGTTTTTTGAGTTTTGCCAATGGTAAATTTGGAGTCAGTGGCAGAAGGAAATTAGTACCAGGTATAGACTTAAGTTAAAATAATAAAAGCAAACTGTTCCATTAATAACAGAACTTAGTCTATAGCGCCATTAGGATAGTTTTTTTCCATGGCATTCTTTTCTAGAGGTGAAAAAAGAGTTTTTGGGATACCCCAGGGGAAAAGACCTTTTTTCTTTGACTTCAGTTTTATGACATATCCTACAATCAATATAGAAACGAAGTCTCAGATGAGTTCCAATAGGCTCTAATTCCCTGTATCATATCCCAGAAATTACTTTATGTGTATTTCAAACGATCATTATGTCTCACATGTGCTTTCACTAGCCACAACCACTTAAAATCTTTTCTACTATTTGTCATGAGGTTTTTGGAAGGCCCACCAACTTTGTACCATTCTTCATCTGTGAATTACTGTGTGCTGGGTACTGCCAAATCCTTTCTCAGACAGAAAAGATGGACAGGGTTTTAGTCCCAGGAAGTTTGGGAGAGGAGGTAAGACAGTCACCCCAAACTTGCAGACAGGCACACGAGGGCCCTCGGGGCTGCGGAAGTGCAGCCGGGAGCACGCCCAGCTGGGCGCAGCTCCTCGGGGAAGGTAGCAGCCCTCGCCCTGGGCCCCACGGTGGGCCGCTCATGTGCGATGGGGTGGCATGAGCAAGAGCACAGAGGTGGGAGAACACCGGGAGGTTCGGTTTGGTTGGAGTGAAGAGAATGGGAAGGGGAACAGTGGGAAACAGAGACTTGAAAAGTAATCTGGAATCGGATGGCAGAGGTCCCGAAGCCCAGATCTACGAGTCTGGCGTTTAATTTGTAGGTGAAGATTTGGCCAGTGAAGGTTTTCCATGCAGAGCAGTGACAGTCACTGCATGCTGTGACGGCGAGGGAGAGGCGGGGTAGGGCAGAGAGGGGATGGAGGCTCAGTTCGACTCACGGGCTTCACTCCAAAAGCACTTCTGGCTTAAACTGACATGGAGTTTCATGAGAAGTCACCCTTTGCTTTTAAAACATTTATCGGGGGGGGGGGCGAATAATTCCTAAATGTTAAGTCTACTCTGGCCTTCCTTGAGCAGGAGGAGACTTCACGCACTGT
>PVKM010050459.1:0-10706 GCA_004027735.1 Carollia perspicillata
CTCAATCCTGTCTCCCCCCTTGTCTTTGTCCATGGGTCCTTTATACAGGGTCCTTGATGACCCCTCCCCTTCTTTTCCCCACTAACCCCCCTTTTAAAATATTAACAGTATTGTCATGGGAGATGCAAAAAATTGTAATACAAATGAAAATTTGGTCGTTATGTTTGCTGCTCAGATGATACCTGGTAAATTGAGTGTAACTGGCTTTAAAAATCTGAATCAATTAAGCTTATTTATGCCTTCTGAAGGGGCTTAGAAAAGGCATCCCCAAGAAGCATTACTTTGGCAGATGGATTAGTGAGAGCCGAAGGCAACCAAGCCCCTGAGGGCTCAGGAGGAACTTCTGGCCCTCCTGCAGCCTCCTACAAATCTAAATGGCATGCCTGCCTTGCCCGTAATAGGAGCTATCACCGGAAATAACTCTTAACGACCCATCTGCAGGGCAGGGCAGACATCTCGTTACTGAACATCTGCTCCTCCTAGCGTCCTGTGGGTGACCTTCCTCCCCTCTGCAGCCTCGAGGCACCGTATCTCACCCTTCGCTGAGAGCGTCATATGGGCCCCATTTTAACTTTCTCTCCCTCAGACCCATGTGTGGGATCTCCGACTCCTGGATGCAGGGTCCCCATACACACATACACAGTGAGGTTTGGTTCTCTTCTGTGGTTCATTTGTCTTGTGTCAATTTGCTTATTAGACTGGCGGGAAGAACCTAGAAGGGTAAAAGGAGAGGTGCTCCCTCGCCCATTGTCTCCCCAACGCAGATCTGCACAGGGAAAGATGAATGGTAACCCTTCCTCTCTCTGATGAAGTAGGGAGAATTTTTGTATGAGACAAATTATCGATGAGAAAACCATCCATGAAACAGGTTAGATATTGCTGCCCCATCTATATAATCATTTTGAGGGAACTTTTAAGCTAATTAGTTACTATGGCACAATGCCAAACAATGCAAAAATATTTCATTTTCCATGTTTCTGAACCGGCTGGTATTGGATATGAACAGAACCCAAGACCACGAACTGTCCCTCACAGCCCCCAGTCACTCGTCTGGTTCTGTCTGGGGTGGGGCGCTCGTGACAGGGCACCCAGCACCGTTGTCCATCTGATCAATGAGTACGTAGTCCTGTGACCTGTTCTTTACCTGGCATTATTGCGGGCGCTGGGGGTCCTTTCCCAAGGTTACAGGTGGCGGCTAGAAAAGAGATGCGTACAGGTGATGTGAGCGGTGAAAGGAGGGAACAGGGTGCCCTGAGGGAGGCCAGCCACAGACGCGGCCCTTCGGGAGCCAGCGTCATGGTGTCCTCGTGCACTGCTGTCCAGGCTGCTCCCCTGCACTGACGACAGAGTCCCCTCCCCAGCCACTCGCAGTGCTGACTATCCCACGCCCCGTGCTGGGTGCTGGGCAGGCTTTTCTGGGGAGGCGAGCACCTGGCCATCTCGCCCTTTACTTCCTAACCGAAATGCCCTCCACGTGCCCTTCTCTGTTGGAGGACTGGACACTTCCTTAAGGAACACTTTAGTACTTGCTCCGGTGTCAGGATGGCTGGAAGTGTCTGGGCTTTCCTGAGAACACATGTATGTCCCCAACGAGTAAGAGGGTCTCTGGGGCAGCGTTGCTGAGAGGAAGTAGCGTGGCACCAAACCTGGGAGCGTGCCACTGACTTGACACAGACAGGAGTAGGGAACGAGGCCAGTGAGTTAGATTCAGGATGGTTTGCGGGCCCTGGTCAGCAGCCCTGTGCATCCAACTGGGAAACACGGGCGTGGCAGGGTTCCCGGTTTATCTCAGGAAAGGGGGTTCAAGGCCAGTCACCATGCGTCCTGTCTGACACTGTGTATGTTATGTTCCCAATACCTGGGTTCCTCCCTGGCAAACCTGAAGAGCAACGTGTGCTCTGCCGAACTCCCAGCGGACTGTGAGGTTTCAGCCAGTGTGCCGTACACTCATATATTGTGTCTTCCCCTAGATGCAGAATAAAATCATATTTATGATGCTCAACCATGTGCCAGGATTTACTCACTGTAAATGGAGGACAGAGTTGCCCTCGTGTTACAGATGAGGACACTAACAGAGAGAGGGGGCGATTTCCCCAAATCACATTGGCAATGAGTATCACCCAAATGAGAAAGGAAGCCATTTGGTACAATGTCCTGTTCTCTTCCTCTTAAGTGAAGTAGAAGCATTTACAGTGTGACTGGTACTTCATCTCATTAGAAGCTTGGTATTCAAATGTGTCCGGTTGGTGTCCCCTGAGAAGTGGAGCAGACCTTGAGAACGGCTTGGTGCCGGCTCTCAGCCACAAAAATGGACCTCTTTCCCCCTGGTTTTCATGCTGTCCTCTTAAAATTGCTCTTAAATCAAGAGTGCTTACGTTAACACTGATTTTAAGTCCTTAAAATGAGTGAATGAACGAATGAGTGAACGCCCTCATTCTGGCTATTGTACATGTAAAAATTATTTTTTCTTTGTTATTAAATCTATTGGGGTGACGCTGGTTAGTAAAGTTGCAGAGGTTTCAGGTGTACAACCCTATAATCTGTCGTGTGCACATTTGTGTGTCCACCTCCCACGGGCAGCTGTCCTTCCGTCGCCATTCTCTGAAAGCTAGCGGCTGTGTCACTCTCGTAAGGAAGGCTGGTGGGTAGACTCCTGGGATAACTTCCTGCAACACCTGAAAACTATCCAGGCAGAGGCTTAGGACTGGTGGCTGGCGTATTCAGCACTGTCTCCAAGGAAACTCTCTCTCTTTCTCCTCCCCTCCTTTTTTCCTGTAACCCGAGAATTGTTGTGCAGGAGTGATCTTGTGAAGGGATGTGTTAAATTGTGCTAACTATTCACTTGCTCATTTTAGCACCTGGAAAAAGCTATTTTTTACACTGGAAGACACATATCCAAAAGAAACTTGAATAGGCGTGGTGAACTATCTTTCTCCCCAGAAGAAGGATAAATAAACGGGGACCATACATTTTCTCATATTGCAAAAACATTAAAAAATGCCGTAAAGGGAAATCACAGGAGTAATGGATTGGCAGACCTGCTGAGATAGTTGTCATATTTTTTTCAAACACTTTAGCGTAGCCGTATTGATTTTCGATACATATGTATGCAAGTGTTTACAATCTTGCTATAGTTTGTAATGAATTTTAGAGGCGTTACAAACAACAGCGGTAACACATGAATGATTAGCATTTCACATCCGAGGCAAAGAGCAGGTACGATGAAACAGTAAATTATACTTTTTAATAAGCACTTTGTTCTGCTGAAACAGGTGATTGTACTCACCCACAGCCAAATCTGTAGTGATGAATTGTTGTTTAAAAGCCTTTTCCCTATGATATTTTTTGGTAAGCAGTTAACAACTGCTTAGCTAATTTTTATGCATGCATTTATCAATCTTTGCTTTAGCAACATTTTATACCATGTTAACTGATAAATGTTTTCGATAGTATATTTCTCTGTTCTACCTTCTCTTTCATTGAAATTTTCCAAAACAACATAGTTTCCCAGTCACAAAGAGCTGAGTATAATTTAAAGAAATGGCCAGATTGGGGCATACTCTGGATGGATACCCACTGTCCTTTCCAACGAGAAGCACTGATCTCTTTCTAGAACTCCATGGTCACCTTATCTCTGACTAGTGTGACATATGGCAAGGTCTCTCCAACTGTGATTATCCCAAGACCAAACTTCTATTTTATTTGGTACCTCTTTTATCTTCGGGCCTTTAAAACTCAAGGAAAATTCAGCCCTGACTGGTGTGGCTCAGTGGGTTGGGTGTCACCCCACAGACCAAAGGGTCGCCAGTTCAATTCCTGGTCAGGGCACCTGCCTAGGTTGCAGGCCAGGTCCCCCGGTTGGGGGTATGGATGAGGGAGGCAACCAGTTGATGATTCCTTCTTACATCCATGTTTCTCTCAAATGTCAATGCTCCTCTTCCTCTCTTTCTCCCTGCCTCCCCCTCCCTCTAAAACAATAAAACCTTCATTAAAATTTTTTTTAAAAATAAAAATCAAGGAAAATGCTTCTAGTTCTGTATCCTTTTGACCCCAAGGTAGATTAAGCATCAAGAGAAAACAAGCTTTTTTTTTAAAATTTGAACGTAATTAAAAATTTGTATTCTATCAAAGTGTGATATATTCTGTTTTATTAGTTTATTTTGTCCATTAGATCCCACATATGAGTGGAATCATACGCTAATCATCTTTCTCTGACTGGCTTATTTCACTTAGCATAGTGCTCTCCAGTTCCACCTGTACAAATTTGTCGGGGGGCAGGAAGTGGGTCTTATAGTCCGAAAAATACGGTCGAGTTCTTTTCACTGTGCTTGCCTTAGAGGATTCCGGTCTTGTGTGGAGATGGGTTATTTCTTAGCTAGTGAGGGCTTATGTCTTGGGTCCTGCAGGAAGTAGTTTGCACTCATCATTCTGTGGATTGTTGTTTCCCTGGAAACATGTGGGACTGGGACGTACAATGATGGTCTGTGACCCACGGAGCCGCCCTTTCTTCTGGGCCGTCCACCGGGGAGGAACCCTTCTCCTCCTCCTCCCTTGTAGCTCTCACTGGGCTCCAGAACAGTATGGGGGTTCCAGCCTGTTGCTGCAAGTCAACCAAGCCTGCCGCTTTTCCGGAGGCCGCGTGAGGCCAGCCTATGTAAACAAGTTGTCACTGGCAGAGGAGACCCTCGGCCGGCCCACAAGCCCAGCCAGGGGCCTGCTGGTCACTGACCTTGGCCCAAGGCTGCAAAGCTTGTAAGTGGCAGAACCAGCATTCAAATCTAGGCAGTTTTTCTCCAGAGCAACATACTCAGCTGCTGTGCCACACAGGTGAATATTAGAGTAAATCAGTCATTGCAACACCTGATAAATGCTGTAAAGGAAAAGGAAAACCACAGCCACATGAGAGAGGATACAGGTGTGGTTCTCCTTCAGATGGGGTGCTCAGAGAAGACCTCGCTGGGCCGTTTGGGCCCAGGCCCATGACTGGGCCCAGTAGTCCTGCAAACACCCGGTCCCCCCGCCCCCCACACCGTCCTGCTCGTGCTCGCCTCCGTGCCTTGGCCTGCACCTTCCTGCTTTTCTGTGTCACCACGCCTTCTACCTAAGAAGTGTTCTGTGGTGGAACGATAACTCACCTCCTTCTTGCTCTGAATTCCTGTGACCCATAACAATTCACACGCAAATTGCCTGACAGGTCCTCCTCTCGTATCTGTGTAATTTATATAACTCACTGAGCCACATAAACCGCCAAAGTCAGCGGCATCGCCCCTCCCTGCATTCCGAGGGGGTCATTGCCTTTATCGGTCATGCCACGTGAGGTCACCCCGACATCGCCACGCTGGCTGCAGGTGCTGGAGCCCAGAATGCAGCCTTGAGCTGGGCACAGTCAGTCTCGGGGCAGCCCCGTGACAGGGTGACATGGGATCCTCCTCATCGGGACACGCTGTTCCAGTTGTCCACCGTTTGAACCAGCCTTGTTCTCTCGTTGGGGGAGTTTAAACACAAAACCGAGAGGTAGGAGGAGGTCGTTAGTTTTTTTACCTGAAGACTCTATGGAAAGGCCAGAGGAACCTTTCCGCAAGCACTTTTGTCGATCAGAGTGAAGAGACGCTGGCCGGGAAGCAGCCAGACCTGAGAGAAGCACAGGTCCATGATGTACGGGGTGGGAGGAGCCTATCACCAGCAAGCGAGTAAGATCCCGGGAAGGGACCCGGTGCTGAGGATGACCTCAGCGCCTGTGCTGCAGGGAGAGAAAGAGGCTGATGGGAAACTGAGGACCGTGGTCATCTTGGCAATTGAATATTCGAGTCATGGGTAATTGTAACGCAAAGCTATGGAACATTATGTGGTTTAGAGTTAAATAAAGTATTGGATACAGACTTCAGAAGTTGCTTTCTCTTATTCTCATTTCTCCTTAGTCTCTCTCTCTCTCTCATTATCTCATTTTCATGCCTATGAAACACACACCACAAATGCAAATAGACAAGCACACATACTTTGGGTGAGCACACACACATGAATGAAGAACAGAGGTGTGTGTGTTTGTGTGTGTACTGGTTAGTGAGCTGGACTGTCTACACTCCTCCACTGTGGCAGAAGAAACTGCAGCAAGAGTCTAGAAAATGTACGATGAACGGGAAGTGCAGAAGGGGTCTCAGGAGGCCAGGTGCTGGAAGTGCTGCACCCCCCAGGGCCAGAATGTGACCTGGCCCTCAGGGGGAGGGGCTGTGGCCTGGTGTCAAATAGAAATGAGTGTCGGGGAAGCTGCACTCGGAGCGTGGGGCTGGCAGCTGTGTGCACACCCTGTGCCCTGTCACTTGCTAACAATGGGAAGAGCACCCACCCTGTCAGCTGGGGAGCCAAGCCCCTTCCTCCAGGCAAAGCCTCCTGCTCGCCCACAGGAGGCAAAACTGCCCCTTGTCAGTACAACGTCACAAATTTGAGACAGACGTATGACGGACGAATTCAAAACTAAGGTAGAAATATCCTATACGAATCGGCTTTCACATACCTAAAATGACTAACAAAAGGCCCAAGTTGTTTTTTGTTTCCATGGATGTGAAATTTCTTAAACTACGCTCCTCTCCAGAGCGCTGAGCCTCCTTTGTCCAGCTTCCCTCCTCTCCCTGGCCATGAGCTCCGGTCCCGTGCCCAGCGCTCCACTTCCCTCCGCACCCGTCCGCCAGCGTTCCCACCGTCTCGTTTCTGTGGGAGTTCCACACCCAGTGCCCGCCTCGCTGCCCCAGTCCCCCTCGGAGGGACCCCTTACGTTTCTAGTTGGTGCAGTCTGGTTGCCAAGTCGCCGAGAATTGGAAAGGCCTTCCCAGCCCTGGTGTTCCCACCAACCCTGCCACTTTGGCGTGGTCGGGGAATCCCTGCTTTGGGTGATAGAAGGCGCCTGCCTGTTAAACCTGACCGTGCTTTAGCAGGGGAGTCTGGACTGTGTGTGGAGAGAGCAAAAGCAGACGACAGGCACTGCACTCAGAGATGCACGCCAAGCAGGTTTCAGCTGTGCCGGACTCGGGCCGGGTTTTGTTACGCTGCAGATTCCGATGCAGAAGGTCTGCATGGGCTCCTGACCTTGCCTTTGCAACAAGCTCCCGACATTGCTCGCCGCTGGCCCACGGGCAATGCTTTAGAAGCCCAAAGGATGGGTAGCAATCTGAGGAGGTAGCCCCTGGGCCCAGGCCAGTAGGTGGCACATTTTTACTTCTGGTTGTGATGTGTTTTCTGGACTCAAAAACAAACCAGGATCTTTACTGAAAGCTTCCATTTGAAACTTGTAAGTAAAAAGAAAATGTTTGCCCAAGGTCGATGGTCCAGGTGTTTTTCTCACACACACACACTTAGGGAGCTGGTTTATCATCTAGTTGTTAAAATATTAACATTCAGAAAGAGGTTCTTTCTTTTATCTCATATGAGGAACAAGTTATATGTAACCTTCTAATATCACCTGGCGAAGGTCAGAGGCGGAAAGATAACTGCATCCAATCACTTTTATTGACTAAACAAAGTGCGTTTCTTGCCTTCCCTAGCCCTTGACATTTCACTCTCACTTGTCTGGTTTCACATTAACTGCGATGCGTCTCCAAGGCCCTTCAGCACCACTAAAGGGTGCCGGGATGCTGTCAGTTGGGGCGAGCATTTCAAAAACCAAGCAGGACCTGTAGAAAACTAGACATAAATCTCTTCTGTCAATTAAAAATTTTGAAACCGTTTAGCGTATCGATCGACATGACATGAAAGTGCAATTGCACTGCATGAGGTCCACTCTGGACAAAAGATGAAATAATAGTGATGGGGAAAGGGTGTTTAGTTATCATTTGTTGTGTTGCCCGACGTAGGTGAGCCGATCCAGCTCTCGTGAGGACTTAGTGAGCTATTACAGTAACCTCATCCAGAGAGGAAGGGCCCAGGGCTTGGAGATGGGAAGCCAGTCCAGCATCGCACGGCTATGGAGTGACCTGCCATAGTCACTCCATCGACTGCCATAGACGCCCACTGAGATTTGCTTGAGTCCGAAATCTGTCTTTCCAGTCACGAAGCTCTCAATCCATGCGGAGCCATTGCTGCTCAGGGAGGAATGTCGTCTGACGTCTAGGGCGTGACAACAGGGAGCGCATGACACTCTCTCTGGCACGAAGCCCTTCCTCTTTGGAGGTACCTCTGCTTGCTTTTGGAAGTAAGAGGTGTGTAAAGTTCAAAGAAATAAAATTTTCAAATGCCTCTGCTCACATCAAAGTCTTCTTAAAGCCATCCAGTGTTGTTAGAGGGGTGCGTGCCATTAGTCCATGACAGATGTCTGGCACGTTCTAGAGGGTCTTTGTCCTGTGACAGTTGAAAAGTATCTGGAGAAATATGACTCCCCGGGTCCCAAATGCCTGATAGTATCAGGTGTCTTTGATTTGAACCACCTCATGGGCTTTGGGTGAATCAGGCAATAGTATGAGTATCGTGTGTGGCTTATATTGCTTCATACACAATTATGCCCAGCCTGTGAGTGTTTGGAAGCAATCTGGGATGAGCTTCTCAAAATTAAAAAGACCATCTTTGCAATACATGAAGAGCTGAAAAAAAAATTGAAACCGGGCAGGAAATCTCGGAGGTCCCTTCCTTCAGAGCAAGAAGTGGCTGTTCACTTGCTTCGGAACCTCTTGGTTTCTGACTGTGTTCAGCTATTGAGGGAGGCAGGGACGAGGCAGCGTGGAGACCTTCACCTCCCGTTACAATGCCTTCATAAACATTCCCGATCGAAAGTCCCTGCCAAATGGAAATGCCTCCCAGAATCGGCACCGGGGCGGCATGTGTGGGAATAACGCTGCAAAGGCGTTGCTGATGCCAGTAGAGATTGAACTTCATTCGGATCCTTGATTAGAGTTGTGTTTTTCCGGGCTTCAGTCACAGAGTTCCAAAAGCCCCCATTGTCTTTTCCCTACGAGTCCTGTCCCTCTTCGTTCTCAGTTCTGCGGAATGTGCCATTGTTCACGACCAGCCTGTAGACAGGAAGTCACGTTGAAGCAGAGAGCAAGCGTTTCTCAGAAGTGCGTTGGTTTTGTCTTTAGCAGGTGCCTGAGATGATCGTATGTGGCCCACGGCTGCTTTTGCACAGTAAATGGCTTACACATTTGCTTGAACAATGCTGGCTAAGCCTACAAGTACGTTTAAGGAGACTTTGTAATGTGGGGCGTGTGGAATTTGAAACTACTAACCTGCAGAGAGCATTTCTGACATCATTTCTTTTTTTCTAAATTGTGTTTTTGAATTACCGTTTAGATTCAGTAGTGTTTTTCGGTAGCTTAGGTGTATGGCATGGTGGTGAAACAGCATCGCTTTTTTTTTATCCTCACCCAAGGACATTTCTTCATTGCTTTTAGAGACTGAGAAAGCGGGTAGGGATGGGGAGGCAGGGAGGGAGAGAGATAGAGAGAGGGAGAGAGAGGGAGAGAGGGAGAGAGAGAAACATTGACATGAGCAAGAAACATCAGTGGGTTGCCTCTCATAGACTCCCCAACAGGGGATCAAACCCTTAACCTAGATACACTCCCTGATGGGAAATCAAACCCACAGCCTTGCAGTGTCTGGGAGGAACCACCAACCAACTGAGCCATAATGGCCAGGGCTAGACACCATCTCTTTTGACATATTAAAATATGCATTTTATATTAGACTACTCCAGAAGGCATCAATAAGACCAAATATAGGTAAGTAACAAAAAGACAGATCCACATAAGGAATCTGCATAAGAAAAAATATTTTAAAACTTAGAATTGTCACACACAAAAAATAGAACTGTCCATGAGTGGATTTGCTAGCCGGGCAAGTAGTGAGCGGCCTGTCACTGAACTCATTCTAATGGAGATAGTACCTACAGCATTCAGGGTGTGGAATGAGATAAAGTTATTTTCCAAAATAATCATCATCATTTCTTGAATGTTAACCAGGTGCCAGACCCTACACTAAATTTTCATACTCATTTTCTACATACTGGATAAATAATTTTATCCTCAGTATATAGATGAGAATAAAAATATTTCATTTTATAAAAATTGAAATATTTGACATACTTAGTGTGGTTGATATCAACTTGCCTTATTTTAAAAGGCACGAAGGAGAAGAAAACATGTAAAGACAAAGTAAGAGAAACTAGGCAGTGGCTTTCCAATTCCTCATGGCAAAAATGAGAATAAACTCTGTTGAGTGAAGGAATTGGGTATTTTGTGGTTGCTCTTTAAAAAAAAATCTCCAAACCATTCTTATGATTTTCTATTCCCACTGAAGTTGTATAGGCCTAGGATTTTTCTTCAGAGCTTCATTCCTTGTTACGAGAGTTCTTACAGTCCCTCATCCTCGTCTGTACTAATTGAACTCCCTTCATTCTTCGACGGTGCTCTCGCCCTGCGTGTTATTTAAAGTTTGCCTGCTCACCTCTGGTACTGCACTGTGGCCAGTGTTTGACATATTAGCACTCTGTTAACCTCATAACAGAGCCATGACAATAGCGTTGAATAAAAATGATATGAGGACCATAATTGATTTTACTGGTGTGTTCAAAGCATGTGAAGTGTAGACACAACCCAGGAACTTCTTGGGGTATGTGAATATATTGTGTCACATAGACATCAGTTTTGATCCCTAACATCAATATTTGTGATGAAAAAGGAGCTGAATGGATTTGGAATTTTTCTGGAACATCTGAATCTAGCACA
>PVKM010050460.1:0-10706 GCA_004027735.1 Carollia perspicillata
AGAACATAACACAGGATTATTTCATGAAATATAGTCTCGTTCTATGCTCTCCTGACAATGCTCCCAACAGAAAGCTTCCAGTCTATTTGCTGTGTCTTGGCTGATGAGACATTCATCCTTTAATTCCCTGATTGTCTTCCTCAATGATTTTTGGAAACGTTTCTCTCGGTCTAAAACATTCCGCAGACTTTTCTTGGTATCCTCTAGCTCGCTGATCACATGATCTAATTTATGCTTAAGTTTCTTTGGACTGTCCATTACACTGTAGCTATGTTCCTAAAAACATAAACACCAAGTTAGTAAAACAGACAGACAAGTACCTAAAAGCTTATAACTAGGCTCAGCTGCTTCTCCATTTACTGTGCTGAGAGAAGGTCTCCAAGTCGGTGACAGTAAAAGGTTTGAAGAACGTAAGGAGAGGGCGAGGGCGGCAGCAGTGTTTCCGGTGCCTGGGGCCTCTTTCTTTGGGCTAAGCCTAGGCAGACGTGAGGAGTGCAGAATACTTGGGTGGGATGCACTTCTTCAGAGGTAGGTATCTGCTGTGAACACCACGGTACTCACAATGACTATACAGCTTTCCTTCCCTAAGTGTGGGGCTGCTAAGTTTAAGTTTTATCTGTAAAACAAACTTCTATTCTTAAACTTATAAATGAGTTACCTTATTTTGATGAATATTTGACTTTATAAGGGAGGGAGCACTGACTGAAGGAGGTCCTTGGGCTGGGTGCTATGGGTTTAGAGAGGACTCTGGCCTTGAATTTTTGAAGAGATAATTCATTCTCTCAATCTTTATTATGATTATGCTTATGTTTGCTGGGTATACCTTTTTAAAACTTGAAAACAGGGACAATAACACTGACATGTATAAAGGTACTATAAAATCATTTTGAAAAGCTTTTTATTTACTATTAAAATTAGTGAGGAGGACTTTTGCTTCCAGCCAGAAGTAACAGAGACTGGAGTGACTCCCACCTAAAAAACATTTTGAGATAATAAACAGCAGGCAAGGAAGGAAGTGATGGTGGAGAGATGGGAAACAAAGAGATGGCCGTCTGATCGCCCCCTGTGGCTCACTCCCGTGAGAGAGATCGTAGGTCTCAGTGCAGGGAGGGGAAACACAGGCAGAGCTTGGTGAACTGAGTTGAAAAGACAGTGCAAAGCATACAGGGAGAATAAGGTGGTTACAGTTCACAGGACAAAGAACTAGAGAGGAGAGATCTGCACAGAGAGAACTCTGGAGATCCACAGAAGCTGCCCCTCTCCCCCAACAACACCATTCTGAGTAAGATCAGAACATGTGTGTGGGGAACTGCTCAAGGCTGAAGAATGAATGACCAAAAGAGATTAGGAGTGCGTTGTGCTCACAGGGCACAGCCACGCTTCCACCAGCCAGACGAGAAAGCTTCAGGATTCACGGGGCACCGAGTATACAGAAGGGTCTTGCCTCAGCAGTGGAGAACAAAAATGTCTGAGTACTGTTCGGGTCCTGCCTACCAAAGTTAAACTTGAAAGGATCAGACTGTTTCCAAATAACTTAACTATGTCCCAGAATGAAGTCAAGAATACAGGACACAAAACTATCCAGCATCCAGCTAAGTAAAATCCACAATGTGTGGCACACAAAACTTACCAGGCATCAAAGAAGCAGGAAAATGTGAGCCACAATACGATATAACCAATCAACAGAAACCAACCCAGAACTGGTGCATGTGTTAGAATTAGTAGACAAGGGAACTGAGAAAGTTATTAAAACTGTATTCCATATGTTCAAAAGTTAAGTAGAGACATGAAAGATATATAAAAAATCAAATAGAACACCTAGAAATAAAAACTGTATAAAGTGTGAGGTGAAAAATATTTTGGAGGGAATTAACAGCAGATGAGACATTCCAGATGAGAAGACTACTGAAGGTGAAGAAGTAGCAATAGCAACTGTCCTGTATGGACTACAGAGAGAACAGGGAGTATTTCAACAAATGAACGGAGAATCAGTAAGTGGTGGCACACTTCAGACAGCCTAATGTACACGCAATTAGATTCCCCAAAGCAGAAGGAAGAAAAGTTGAGGTAAAAGAAATATTTGAGGAAATCATAGCCAAAAATTTTCCAAGTGTGATAAGCACTATAAACCCACAGATAAAGCAGCTTAACAAATCCCAAGCACAAGAAATGTGTAGAAAACTAAACCAAGGCACATCATAATAAATTATTCAAAAATAGTGAAAAAGAAAAATTCTTAAAAGCAAAGAAAAAAAAATGTAGGTAAAGAGGATAAAGTATGACAGTAAATTTGTCATTAGAAACAACAGTTGTGAGAATATAGAGTAGCAACATCTTTAAAGAACTAAAATCAACAAACTCCAAAACTGTCAACCTAGAATTTGATATCTAGTGAAAACCTGTTTCAAAAATAAAGACTAAATGATGACTCTTTGAAGACATATAGAAATTGAAAGAATTTATCACCAGCATGGCCGCACTATAAGAAATGTTAAAGACAGACAGAATGATAAGGACTGAAACAAAGGAATGAAAACCACTGGCAGTGGCTACTACATGGGTAACGTAAAAGATTTTTTCTTGTTATTTAAATCTCTATAAAAGATAATTTACTGTTTCAACAAAGTAATAATAATGTAGTGTGGGGTTCATATGTAAAGTGAAATGTATGACAAGCAATAGCACAAAGGTTGCAGAAATAGAAGTATATTATCGTAAGATTCTTATACTAAATGTTAAGTAGCTTAATATCACCTATCATGTAGCCTGTGACAAATTAAAGATGGACGCTATAGACCTAAAAGCAACTATTAAAATAAAACAGTTACAGCGAATGAGTAAGAATAAAAAGGAGGGGGATACAATGGAATCATAAAGTAATTAAATTAATCCCCCCTCAATAAAAAACAGAAACTGAAGAAAATGGGAATAATATAAATAGAAAAAACAGGGAACAACTAAGATTATAGATTGTTTGTTAGCAAGATTCCTAAACCAAACCATATCAATAATCATATTAAGTGTAAAGGGTTTAAATAACCCAAATTAAAAGGCAGAAATTATCAGATTAGACTTAAAAAATTCAAGACCCAAAAGCATATGCTGCCTACAAAAAATGCACTTCGAAGACAAAAAGACACAAAAATAGGCTGAAAGTAAAGGAGTGGGAAAAGACACACTAGGATTACACTGAGGAAAAGGGAGCCGCAGTGGGTATATTACTATCAGACAATGTAGATTCAGACAAAGGACATTGCCATGAATAAAGAAGGTCAATTCTTAATAATTAAGGGTTAATTTATCAAGCTGCAATAATACTAAACATTTAGTACCTAATAACAATGCTGCACAATGTAAGGAGCAAATACTGACAGCCGCAAGAATTAGACAAATCTGTAATTATACTAGAAGATGAAACACCTGTCTCTCAATAATAGAACAGACAGACAGAAATTTAGTAATGATGAAGACTTGAACAACATTATCAAACACTTCGATCACACTGACATTTATAAATCATTGTAGCTAATGTGAGCAGAACATACATTCTTTGCAAATCCACAGAGAACATTTGCCAAGATAGACCATATTCTGGGCTGTAAGCCTCAGTTACAGCTAATGCCTCAAAAAATTTAAAGGCATTCAAGCCATGTAATGTACATTCTCTGTCCACAACAGAATTCGAAATTAATAACATATCTTGAAAATTCTCCAATATTTGAAAGCTACTTAGCAAACTTCTAAACACATGGGTCAAAGAACAAATCAAAATTGAACTTGGAAGCATTTTAAACTAAATAAAAATGAAAATATAACATTTAATTTGTGGAATGTTGCTAAGGCAATACTTAGGGAAAAATTAATATCACTAAATACCAATATCAGAAAGGAAGAAGCCTCAGATCAATGACCTGAGATTCCATCTAAAGACACTAGAAAGATGACAAAATTCTATTGAAATAAGCAGAAATGAAACTACACAGATGAGTGGAGATCAGTGAAGTAAGAAGCAAAGACTACAAAAACAAGTGAGAAAATGAAAGCTAGTTATTTGACAGGATCAATAAAACTGATGACTCTCTAGGCAGACTGATCAGCAATAAAAGAGAATAGAAACAAATTACCAATGTCAGAAATGAGATGATATCCCTACAGATCTTAGAGATATTAAAATAGTAATAATGAGATATTATGAACAACTTTAAGCTAATGAACATGACAACTGACATAAAATGAATGTATCTCTTGGAAAATACAAGCTACCAAACAATCTTTTCCACAAAGAAAACTCCAGGCCTAGATAGCTTTGCTAGGGAATTCTACCAAATATTTATAGAAGAAATAATTCCAATTCTATACAAACTCTTTAGGGAAATAAAAAAAGGAGGCAATATTTTCTGACTCATTCTTTTGAGTTCAGCATTGTTCCGATACTGAAACCAGACAAAAACTCTAAAAGGAAAGAAAACTACAGGCCAATATCACTCTTGAACATAGAAGAAAATATTCTAAACAAAATTTCAATAAATCAAATCCAATAATATATACAAGACATAATGCATCATTAAGAAGTAGAGTTTATTTCAGGAATGCAAGTCTGGTTTAACATTGAAAAGTCAATTGCTATAACTAAATACTAACAACGTAAAAAGAAAAACAATATGATCTCTCAATAGATATAAAAAAATCATTTGAAAAAAAAATCATTTGACAAAAATAACATTATTTTCTGATAAAAACTCTCAGCAAACTAGGAATAGAAGGGCATGTCCTCAACCTGATAAGGAGCATTTACAAAAAACTATAGTTAATATCATATTAGTGTCTTTAATAGTAAAAGACTGAATGTTTTCTTCCTAAAATTAGGAGCAAAACATGAAGCTGTGGGCAAGTGGCTCAGATGGTGGGAGCATCATCCCAATACGCCAATGTGGCAGGTCTGACCCCTGGTCAGGGCACATACAAGAATCAACCAATGAATGCCTGAGTGAAACAACATATTGACGTTTTTCTCTCTCTCTCTAAAATCAATAAATAAAAATTAAAAATAAAATAGTAGCAAGGCACAGAGATTAGTTCTTAGTAATTCTACTTGGCATACAGCCCTTGGTTCAAGGCAGTACAACGAAGCAAGAAAAATAAATGAAAGTTATTCATATTTAAAGAAAGAATTAAAAAACTTTTTAATGACACACACCATGATGGAGAAAATCTGATAGCTTCTACAAAAAGCTTTGATAATTAACATGTGAGTTTGGCAAGTTTTCCAGATACCATATCAATACATAAAAATCAACTGTAGTTCCATATAGTAGCAGTAAATAAAACAATACCATTTATAAAAATGAAACAAATGATCTGTCCACTGAACACTATAAAACATTGCTGAGAAAAGTTAAAAACCTAAATAAATGAAGAGATATAATCTGTTCATGGGTTGAAAGACTTAAATTAGTCTTATTAAGATGGTGATTCCTCCCAAATGATCTGTAGATGCAACACAATGCCAGTCAAAATTCTAGCAGGCTTTTTGGTAGACATTTATAAAATGGTTCTAAAATTCATAAAATAAGATGCAAAGAACAGAGAATATCCGAAGCGACTTTGAAAAAGAATGAAGCTGGACGACTGCCTGATTTAAAAAATTATTATAAAGCTATAGTAATCAAGGTAGTGAAAGAGATTTGGACTCCAGGCCTGGTTCTAATAAGAACAGACGGTAAGATGAATAAGTGAATGCAAGATTAACTACTCTGCATGTGTATGACTGTTCTTTAAAACCTAAAGATATAACTACTTTTTAAATTAGATATTTTCTTATAAAAATATAGTACCTAAGGGGAGGATGTAATTGCTGTAAATTTTTGGTTGAAATGCCCTTGTGAAAGCATTATCTGAACTACATATGTAACTGAAGGATTAACTATCTCTAATTATTATTGCATTATAATGGCCCGGAGAAACACTATTATTTTTGGATATTACTGATTAAAAAATATTCTCAAACACCTAATTTTTTTAATAAGATGTCAAAAGTTTTAATACTATTGGAGAGGACAAATTCATCTTAAAAATACCAACATTAGCACAGTAAGTAATTTTACTTACAAAAACGAACTGGGATTGAAATTCTTCAATACACGAGGAAGCACCAACGAGCTGGCGGTTGTGGTTTGTGACTGGAAGGGTTTTGAGGGTGAAGTTTTTTCTACAGTGAAGTTTTTCTCTTTTCTCCTGTTGAGAATTGTTAATAACAATTATGGTAGATACTTCTGTCCTTTCAAAGTTTTTATTCCTTCCTGACTATAGTAAAATTAATACATTTCTTTTCATGGAGACTGCTGTTAAGTCAGCAAATTTTCAATTCCACTGAAATCATTTTAAAGGAACTCCCCCCCCAAATTACTCTAAAATTCATCTAGAAACACAAATTTTCCTAAAAAAGAAGGGTGATAATGAGGGAAGTTATGTCCTATAGCAGCGATTTACATACACATCCCTGGGACCCAGAAGTCCCACATCCAACGGTGTGTGTATACTCTTCAAAAAAGTGTACACGAGTGCATCAAAAGACACAGACTAAGATGTTCGTAGTTGAATGGGGAAATTGCAATTTATTTATAAAATGGAGTATTATAGTGCAAGAAAAAATAAACGGACTACTATTACATGCTACAACATGGATGAATCACACAAAGAGTCAAGCTAAAGAAGCCAGAGTATACACTGTATGGCTCCATTTACATCACTGACAGTGACAGCAGCTACCCCTGTGGGTGGAGGGTTGGGAAAGAGCGTGAGGGAGGCTTCTGGGGCACTCGTACATTCTGTAGCTTGGTCTGAGGGGAGTTACATGAGTGTTCATTTTGTGAAAATTCACTGATATGTATATGTGTGAGTGTATATATACTTACAATGTGTACACTTTTCTGCTTATGTTATACTTAAATGTAAAGTCTAGTTAAAAAATTGATGTTCTATATAAGCATTCTCTTAAAAATGGGATCTACAGATCTGCAACACAATCGTGTGGGGTGCTTGTTGTAAAGTGTAGATGCCTAAACTCTTAACACGAATTTACTGAATTGAATTCTGTGAAAGAGGGGCAAAGGATTCTGCATTTAAACAAGCTTCTGGATAAGTCTTATGTAGGCTAACAGTTGAAAGCCACTGTTGTGAAAAAATACAGACGAGGGCAAATGTAGGTTTACAGTTGTTAGTCTGTGAAACAGTTTATTCTTGTATTATTTTCCACAGCAACAACCGTATACCTACTTTTGCCCCAGTCTGTATTTAACATCATGGAAAATAGTAGTTAAGTGCACTCTGGAGCCAAAATACCTGGGTTCAATTCCAGCCTCTGCCTTTTTAACAGCCGTGTGACTTATTCCAGTTCTCTGGCCCTCAGTTTCCCCAAATGGTAAAATGGGAATAATAATATTATTTATCTCATATGATTGTTGTTAGGACTAAATGAATGAATGAATGAATAATATATTTAAAGTGCTTAGAATGATGCCTGGCACACAATAAGTAATTTCTTTTTTAAAAAAGAAACAGAAGCAAATAAGAAAGAGGATATATACAAACACACATGTACAAATGACTGAAAACATACCAATCAGAGAGTTAACAGTATTATTTCTATATTATGTGATTAGGAAATAGTTTTTGAAAGTTAGTAACTAGGCTTTATTTGAATTATTAGGCCCACACTATGTAAGGTCCTCTTAACATTACAGATAGATGACGCCTTATTATACGGAAAAAACCTTTACAGAAAATTGCCCAAGATACTGCACATGTATTACTAGGAAAGAAAGTGAAGCAGTCTCTATTTGATAACTCAGGCGCCACAATGGGAACGAATGCAGAAAGCGACTGAGACCGCATGGGCGCAGCTCAGGGTTGTGGACTGCTTCCCTTGTTTCCAGCAGCCAGGAAGGAGATACCTTTTTCTGCTATTGTAATGGAACTTTCCAAATTGGAATCAGTCAGTTTAAAGTTTTTGGAAGCAAATACACTTCCAGGTATGTGAAGTCAAGAAAGGTACTGAAGAGGCAGCCAGCCCATGGCACTAATATAACTGAGAAAAAACAGAATTCAACTTGAGTTTACTTACCCAATCCTGTTATTTTCTTTTTCTGACCTCTTAGTGCCTTACATTCTCCTGTTCTTATCACATTTTGGTTTTCTTCCTTTCAGTCCTACCTAGGCTTTAAGTCTGAATGTATGTGGCTCTAAAAGTATACTCTGGTCCTGATGGAGGCTCTGCTCTTGACTTTTGCTCAACTGTGAGGACTGTCCACCCCCTGATGTTCCTCTGTTTCAGACAGATCTTGAGTTTTCTAACTCCTAGGGTCAGTCCACTTCACTAAACCTTAGTAGTGTACAAATATTTCAGATAAAATATTGCTTGTAAAATACTCCTACTACATGTTACAAAGTGTGAAGCAGCAGTTTACATATTTAAAAACTTAAGGATTTCAAAGCAACTATGGCGAAGCTTCTTCAATAGTAACATAAAGAGTGAGTAATGATGGTAAGTGGTATCTCATAAACAAACCTGAAAGTGAGATGGGGAATCAAAGATAGAAGGTATGACTCCAGGTTTCAGTTTAATATTTGGAGCACTTCTGTCAAAATCTGTCTTCTTAAAGTGCCTTGAACATAACACATCTCCTTTTTTAGGCTCCCAAATGCCTGCAGCATTTACATCAAGTCTTTTCATTGCTAACACCCATTTTCTTTTGACATTTTCATCTGTGGGGAATCTAGAAAAAAAATATAAAAAGTATTTAAAAATTAAATACTATTGATATTATTTTTGAATTAAGGCTGTGACTAAATTAATTCCTTAACTAGTTTGTTATTACTCTTGGGAAATATTACAGAAATGATCAAGATCCATGCTTGTAGTTTTAATAGATTTTCCTACAATCATACTGTAGATTAATGACCACCATTTAAATTTTTCTCATGTTGTAAAAAAGTTTCAAAGGATATTTAATACTTTATAGTAATATCCGTAACTGAAAGTTTGTCTTCATCCAAAGATGATAAAGAACATCACTGGGGTATTTTCCTATCTGAAGTGATATCCAGAATTTATCCCCGAACAGAGCCCCTGGTACTTTTATTCTGTCAGCATCACAAAGTTGCTCAGTAGAGCATTTAATACACAACAGGTCTGTAAGAGCTTAATGAATGAATGCAGGGAACACCTGCAGTTTGGCCTTCCTGAGATCAGAACTATTTTGAGATCTAGAGGCCAAAAACCTTTTCTAATTTTCTACGCTGGTTCAAATATGCTTATTCTGGAAGTATCCTTTCCAGGATAAGGTAGAGGACACATACCCTCTTTTGATTTCCTCATACCAAGCACGGTACTTACTAGATCATTCTCTAGCACATAGCACAGTGCCTGGCACAAAAGCAGCAAAATAAACCTTTAGCAAATGAATAATTATTAAATTTTATTGCTCCTTCCTTCCTATACTGTCAGAAGAATGACTAAAATACTAAATTAGAATAATCGTGATTTATGTGCAACACAGCTAGAGAATTATTATTGGTCTGAACTTGTAATTTATATTTTCTCTCTACAGCCTAAACTTGATCTGTTTCTAAACTTAAAGGACAGAATATATTGGGGCAAAGATCCTTCATTCAGATTATAAACTACATGCAAACAACACTGCATTTCTTTGTAGGTATGTTCAAGTGCAAAATAATGCTAGCAAACATGACTTTGATGATTTTTTGTTAACCAGCCAGATACCTTGGCAAGTATTTTAAACCAATAAACTAAATTATAAAAATATAAAGATATCACTGTCACTCCAAATTTAACTAAAAAAGTTATTTAAAAAGAACTTGGGAACTAAAGTTCAACACTGAAATTTTAAGTAAAACTGATTTTTTGCTTTTTAAAGTACTTGGCTTAACTTCAGCAAATTCTTACACGTGAAATGTCAGTCCTTTTAATTTGGAATTTGGCAAACAGCGAGAAGCACATCCAATCGCCGAGCAACATTTCACCATGATTTTAGCAACTCATAACAGAACTGAAAGAAAATTAAAGTTCAGAGTTAGTAACTTCGAAGCTAAGGGGATCATATTTACCTTTCTCAGTACATTTTAGGTAAAGTGAAATATGCTAGAAAGCCAAAGGCAAAAATTTTCTTCCCACACCTGCAGCTTTGCTCATAAAAATTTCCAAGGGCTTGGCTCTTTAATAAGGCAAGCCATATTTAGCTATGCACGTGCTCAAGCATATGATTTGAATTCCACGGGCTTATTTGTACAATTCCTTTCCACTGCTTCTTTCCCTCTCCACAGGGCTTTAGCACACTCATCTCCTCCTGGAATTCTAACCCACCCTCAACTTTAAGCTTGTGTTGCTTTCCCGGGGAAACCTTCCTTGACTCCCAGATTAAGTTAGATCCCCTCTGGCATTAGCTCTCGTAGATCACACATTTCATTCTAGCACTTCTCAAAGTATTTCAGATATTCTCTGAGGTCTTTCTTCCCCACCAGTCTGTGAATTCCCTGACTGCACGGTGGGGCGTGTTCTTCCTCACTGTTTGTTCCCACGACCTAGCAGGTGACTGGCACATAGTAGACGTTAATACATTATTTTGAAGGAATGAAAATCAAGTACAGGGGTCGGGGAGGACAAAAGGAAGAACGCAGCGCTAGGCACT
>PVKM010050461.1:0-10685 GCA_004027735.1 Carollia perspicillata
ATAAAAAGGCAGTAAGTGACACATTGTTGGTGGCACACCCCAGCTGGGGCAGTGGTCACTGGCTGGGACAGGACCAGAGAAATTGGGCAGCCAGGTGACACCTGGAGCTGGGAGAAGAGATGGGCCATAACTGGCCATGACCCAGGTAGACTCTGGACAGGTGAGAAAGTTGGACTGTGTGGAAAGCCAGGCACTTGTTAGGAGCAACAGATGGCACCCAAGAGGACTTTTGTCAAAAGTGGAACTTAGACTTCCAGCCAAGATAGAGGCATAGGTGGATACACTTTGCCTCCTTACACAACTAAAAAAAAAGGACAACAACAAATTTATAAACAAACAAACAAAAAAAACAGAACCAGAACTTTTAGAAAACTGAACTGTATGAAACTCTGACAAACAAGGAGTTAACAAAGAAATATTCATTTATACTACTAGGAGAAGTGGAGACAGGAAGCCAGGGTTGAGGGAACACATGTCAAGGCAGTGGCTGGTGGACTGGGAGGTCCCATATTTGTATGCAGATAAATGAGGAGGAACACCTATGGAACAACACAGGCCACACAACCCAGATTTCCAGCACAGGGAAATAAAGCCTCAAAACCTCTGGATGTACAGACCTGTGGGAATTGTGATGGCAGGACAAACTCCCAACCTCATAGGAGAGTTGGTTGGAGAGACCCATGGGGTCCTAGAATGAACACAAGCCCACCCACCTGAGAATCAGCACCAGAAGGGCCAAATTTGCTTGTGAGAAGTTGGGGAAGTGACTGAAAGCTGGCTGAGAGCCCAGTAAGTGTCACTGTTCCCTCTTGGACCTCTCACCCACATATAGCACCACAACGCAGCACAGGGTGCGCTGCCCCACCCTGGTGAATCCCTAACGCTCTATCCTTTGCAACACAATAGTCAAAGCAAGACAAAGAAATGTGGCCCGAATGAAAGAACAGATCAAAGCTTCAAAAATAGAACTAAGTGGCGTGGAGATAGACAACCTATCAGCTGCAGAGTTCAAAACACTGGTAATCAGGATGCTCACAGAAATTGGTTGAGTATAGTTGCAAAATATAGGAAGAAGTGAGGGCTATGCAAAGTGAAATGAAGAAAAATATACAGGGAACCAACAGTGAAAGGAATGAAACCAGGACTCAAATCAATGATTTGGACCAAAAGGAAGAAGTAAACATTCAGCCAGAACAGAATGAAGAAACAAGAATTCAAAAAAATGAGGGGAGGCTTAGGAACCTCTGGGACAACTTTAAACATTCCAATGTCCGAATCATAGATGTGCCAGAGGAGAAGAGAAAGAGCAAAAAATTGAAAACTTATTTGAAAAAATAATGGAGAACTTCCCCAATCTGGCAAAGGAAATAGACTTCCAGGAAGTCCATGAAGCCCAGAGAGTCCCAAAGAAGTTGGATCCAAGAAGAAACAAACCAAGACACATCATAATTACATTATCCAAGGTTGAAGATAAGGAGAGAATCTTTAAAGCAGCAAGAGAAAAGGAGACAGTTACCTACAAAGAAGTTCCCATAAAATTCTCAGCTGATTTCTCAAAAGAAACCTTGCAGGCATAAAGAAGAGCTGGAAAGAAGAAGACAAGTCATGGCTTGCCTTCCAAGCCACGAAAGGCAAGGAAGGACCAACATCCAAGATTACTCTATCCAGCAAAGCTATCATTTAGAATGGAAGGGCAGATAAAGTGCTTCCCCAATAAGGTCAAGATAAAGGAATTCATCATCAACAAGCCCTTATTACATGAAATGTTAAAGAGACTTATCCAAGAAAAAGAAGATTAAAAGCATTAACAATAAAATGGCAACAAACTCACAGCTATCAATAACTGAACCTAAAAACAAAAACAAAAACAAACTAAGCAAACAACTAGAACAGGAACAGAATCACAGAAATGGAGATCACAAGGAAGGTTATCAGTGGGGAGGGGGAGGGGGAGAATGGGGGAAAAGGTACATGGAATAAGAAGCATAAATGGTAGGTACAAAATAGACAGGAGGAGATTCAGAATAGTATAGGAAATGGATGCCCTGGCTGGTGTAGCTCAGTGGATTAAGCCCAGGCCTGTGAACCAAAGGGTAGCTGGTTCAATTCCCAGTTGGGGCACATGACTGGGCTGTGAGCAGGATCCCAGTAGGGGGCACATGAGAGGCAACCACACATTGGTGTTTCTCTTCCTCTCTTTCTCCCTCCTTCCCCTCTCTCTAAAAATAAATGAATAAAATATGTTCAAAAAAAGGAATAGTATGGGAAATAGAGAAACCAAAGAACTTCTATTTATGACACATGACATGAACTAAGGGGGAGGGGAGATGCAGGGTGGAGGAGAATAAAGGGGAATAAAAAATGGGACAACTGTAATAGCAAAATCAATAAAACATACATTTGCAAAAAAATAGTGTAACTGAGCCCCCTTGCAGAGACCTTGCATGCACTCAGCCACCACACCAACAAAGAGGGAGGATGGTGGGCACAATTTATACCCACTCAGGGCACCTCTCAGACTGATCAAAGTGGTGCAAAATGAGATGGATTATCGGTGCCAGGCTGGTGCAAATGCACAGAATGGACAGTGAGGACTGCACAATGCTCTGAAGACCTGGGCTGGAAACTGGACACCTGTAATTATTGTAGCCTAGCCAGTTGTATCAAACTCATTTTTACTGGGGACTACATCAGCCTCACAGTTGCCTTCAAAGGGCCAAATGTAATTTTAGGACTTTGTAAATGTAACTACTCCTTAACCATTAAGTAAGAGCTTGCCACCGCCACCAAGTAGAAACAAGGTGACAGTCCATACAAAACAAGGTAGAGGGCCAGATTCAACCTGAGGGCCTTTTGTTTGCCACCTGTGGCCTAGATTGA
The DNA here is from genome assembly GCA_004027735.1 of Carollia perspicillata. NCBI lineage: Eukaryota > Metazoa > Chordata > Mammalia > Chiroptera > Phyllostomidae > Carollia > Carollia perspicillata. The sequence continues at coordinate 2,881 of PVKM010050461.1, forward strand.
GCCATCATCTCTGTGGAACCACGGGAAAGGGAAAATGGAGCCCAGAACAACCCCTCTGTCTGCTGGATCTGGGCAGACCTGCAAAACTGCTTTGGCAGGTTTAAAATCAGCAAGAGGCTTCCCCGCTCATGCCCCTGCCACCAAGAGTAAGGAAATAAGACCTGGAGTTGTGAGAAAACTGGAGACAGATCCAGAAAGAAGTCAGAAGATGAACACCAACAGCTGAGACAAATTTCATTTTGCTATCCTTCAGAATGTGAATTTTTTCTCATCTTTCTGTTTTTTATTTTTATTTTTATTTGTTTTATTTTATTCTCCCTTTTATATTGCATTTTAAGTTTTCTTCTTTCTTTTCACTCACATTCCAAATTCACACCACTCTTGGTCTTTTACTTTTTCATCTTCTAATTCAGATTATATATTTCTTATCATACTATTGTTATTCCATATCCCACACAGCACCCTCCCCCATCTTAATCCATTTCACCATCTTCCTGAGCTTTATTACTGTTGTGGTTAACTTTATTTTCTCTCACACTATGCCAAGTTTCTATCGCTTACTCTCTCTATTTCTTCTCCATCTAACCTTACACAAGCACTCTTCTTTCTTAAATCAATTCACATTCTTTTCCCCTTCTATTAAGAGTCTTATTTCTTTTTCACCTTTTATAAACAATGTCTAGTTGTGTGAAATATCATGATTATAGCTTTACTTCTCCAAAGGAACTCCTATTTGTTCACTACTTGTTTGTACTTTTAATCCTATAGAATACTCTCCCTCTGTCTTGCTCCATTTCTCCTTTGATCTGCCCCTGATCAGTTGAGTGAGGAATTTTACTTCACTTTTTTCTCTCTCTTCCCCCCAACCTGAGCTTTACTCCTTATTCTTATTAGTTTGCTTACCCCATACTCTCAAAATCATTTTTCTTCACTGTAGATATCTCATATTCATTTTTTGCTTTTCTACAATATTCTTATTCTCAGTTCACCTTCACTAAACTTCATTCAGCTGTCATCGCTATTCACCCTGCTGTGGTGTTTCTCCAATTTTGCTCCCGTTGGTCCAATACCTTTTCAATTTTACTTCAAATCTCATAATATACTCTTCCCTCTTCTTTCCCCTTTGTTCCCACCACCCTTTCGTGTTTTACTTACATAGTAAATTTTGCTCTCTCCCTTTCTTCACCTCGGTTCTATTCCAACACTTATCAGTTCTCCTCCCTCTTACCACACAACATTTTCCTCTCTTTTAGTCATCTCATACTCCCTTTGTCATATCTTATAATATCTGCAATCTCTCTTCACTTTTAGAATCTTAGTTCAATTGTGGTTCAGATTGCTGATGTGGTAGGGGGTTCTTTTTGCTGGTGTAGGTTTACTTGTCTGGCAATACTGCTTTGTTAACCAACACCTGTACAACATCATACAAGAAAAGATGGGAGTCATGAATACCAGTAAACCTGCTGGAGGGGAGATTCCACCAACAAAGGAGCCACAAATGTGTAAAGCCCAAGTACAACAAGAGACCCCACACAAACAGAAGAAAGAGTAACACTAGAGCATCCAGACAAGGAGATCAAAGAATGTACACCACTGAGTCCCACAGAACCCCTGCCATAAAAGTTCACTCTATGAAGACAGCTGGCAAAGCAGAGCATCAGGAATTGCAGAAACAAACAAAAAGACTCACCTAAAATGGGGAGACAAAGAAAGAACCCACAACTTAAAGGAATAAAAGATTCCCCAGTAAAGAGCTAAAGGAAATGGAGGCAAGCAAACTATCAGATATAGAATTCAAAAGAATGGTTAGAGGATGTTCAAGGAACTCACTGACAACTACAAGAAACTGAGTGGGAACTACTACAACAGTATGAAAAATGAAATAGAAACTATAAACAAGAACTAGGAAGAAATGAAGAATACAACTTCTGAAATAGTAAACACACTAAAAGGAATTAGAGACAGGCTGGATGAGGTAGAGGACTGAATTAGTAGCTGGAAGACAAGTTAGAAAGAAATAGCCAGGTAGAACAGCTGCATGAAAAAAGACTCAAAATACATGAAGATAGCTTAAGGGAACTGCAAGACAACGTGAAACACAACAACATTCAAATCATAGGAATACCAGAAGGAGAAGAAAAGGAGCAAGGCGTAGAAAACCTGTTTGAAAAAAAATAATGACATAAAACTTCCCTAACTTGGACAAAGGAAAAGCTAGGCAAGCTCAGAGAGCACAGAAGGCCTGAGTCAGAAATATCCCAAAGAAGCCTACTCCAAGACACATCATAATTAAAATGCCCAGTTTTAAAGACAAAGAGAGATTCTTAAAGGCAGCAAGACAGAAACAGGAAGTTACATATGAAGGAGTTCCCATAAGGCTATCAGCTGACTTCTCAATGGAAACACTGCAAGCCAGAAGGGAATGGCAAGAAATATTCCAAGGAAAGAAAAGCAAAGGCCTGCAATCAATGCTACTCTACCCAGCAAAAATCTCAATGAAAATCAAAGGTGAAATAAGGAGTTTCCCACACAAAAGAAGGCCGAAAGAATACTGCTCCACCAAACCAACACTGCAAGAAATGCCAAAGGAACTTCTATAAGAAGAGGAAGAAAAAGAATGAGAGAGAGAGGACTACTGGTACAAAGGGTATAAACTGGCAACGAATAAGTACCTATCAATAATAACCTTAAATGTAAATGGATCAAATGCTCCAGTCAAAAGACACAGGGTAGCTGATTGGATGAGAAAAGAAGACCTGCACATATGCTGCCTACAAGAAACCTGCCTCAGAACTAAAGAACTACACAGACTGAAAGTGAAGGGTTGGAAAAAAATATTCCAAGCAAATGGACGAGAAAGAAAAAACAGCTGGGGTAGCAATACTTATTTCAGAAAAAATAGACTTCAAAATAAAGGCCATAAAAAGAGACACAGAAGTGCACTTCATAATACTTAAGGGAAGAATCCATTAAGAAGACATAAACATTATAAAGTTATGTGCACCAAACATATAAACATAGAAGCATTCAAATATATAAGGAAAATCCTGGAGGACCACAAGAATGATATAGACAGAAACACACTTACACTAGGAGATTTTAACACCCCACTGCCAACAATGGACAGATCTTCCAAACAAAATATCGACAAGGATATCATGGCATTGAACAATGCCCTAGATCAAATGGACTTAACTAAAATTATATATATATATATATATATATATATATATATATATATATATATATATGGACAAATAACATATGATTTCACTTATAAGTGGAACCTAATCAACAAAACAAACAAGTGAACAAAATATAACCAGAGACATTGAAATGAAGAACAAACTGACTCTAACCAGAGGGCATGGGGGAGGGGGTTAACAGGGGAGAGAAGGAGAAGGATTGCCAAGGAATATGAATGGAGCCATGGACAAAGCCAAAGCAGGGAAGGATGGAGGGTGGGATGCGGGGTTGGGTGGGGTAGGAGAAAGTGGTGTGGGGAAAATGGAGACAACTGTACTTGAATAATAAAAGAAGAAAATTATGAAAATTATGGGGAAAATAACTATCCATTGAATAACCAAGAAACGTCATGAGTAAAATGTTTTACAGAAGGCAATAAACAAAAAAAAAAATTAATGATGGATTCAAACAGGTAAAATTTGAATAAGTTTAGTATCTGACTCTAAATCATCAATCAAGTTAATGAATTCAATCACTGGTTTATATTTGTAGAGGGAAAGCAAACATTAACTGGGCTGCTGCTCTGAGTCAGATGTTTCATGTTCCCTACTTGATGTTTTCCATCCCCAACATGAGCTATGAGAGAGAGGTATCATCATTATCTCCATTTTTCAGGTGAGAGAATTGAGAATGAGAGAAATGAAGTATGTTGTTCAAGGTCACACAACTAGCAACAAGGAGAGAGTAGTTTTGACTCCAAATGTAGATGTTTTACCCTACACCATAGTTGCTAAACTGAAAGTCTCATAACACTTATTATTGCATTATATTGTCTAATATCCTAGTAACCTAAGTAAGGTGAAGAAATTTCTATACCATTTACTATTGAGATTATTAGTTTTATGTTTAGGGCATGTAATTAGTATTTACTATAACTCAGTTAACTTTCAGTGACATGAAATATTGTTTCCTAGAGAACCTAGTACAGGCCAACACACAAAGTAAATGTCCAGAATATGTTGTTAGCTGATGGACATCTTTATACCAACTGTGAAAAAGGAGACACCATGAAGATCATAATTCTATTTACTACCTGTATTCTAGAGAGAATGAAAGGAGTAGTTATTCACAGCCAGTGTCACCTTATAGATTTCTTGAAATATTGACCTTTGGTGAAATACTCAGTGGCTCACTGACTTCTCTTAACATACCTATCAAGGTATGTATAGAACTATAATCATAGTCACTATATCTTCTTTATGCAATATTCAATTACTAACATGGCATGCTATTTATCTCCATAATATCTCAATATTTATTCTATGAAATCTAAATGTGTGTTCTTAAATCAATATATATGCCAAAAGTTTCTCCCACATTGCACCCTCATGCTGGTATATGTTATCTGTTTGTGGAAGTAGTCCCCTTGGAGGTTATGGCAAGTCAGCATGCAAGAAAGCAATGAGAGTAACTGGAAGTAGAACCAAGTCTCTGTGGATCTTTCACATTTTTATGCAAAATAATTGGCAAGATACTTCACTAAATCTATTCAGTATTCACTCATCCCTCACGCTCCACCCCAAACTCCCCAGAGATACTTAAACAGAACGCATTTTGTCCTAGTCAGGACAGAAAAAATAATAATTTAAAGGAGGTGGTACTGATAGCCATTCACCAGAAAAAATAAAAATAAAAAAAATAAAAGGAGGAAAATTGTTAGTACTCACTCTCTCCTCCTGATCAGCTGTTTATTCTCATCTCTGTCTCTTTCTTACTCTTGCCCACATCCAAACTCTCAGTGCCCAGTGCAATCCAGACTTGTGGGAAGAAATGAGTCCTATGATACTTTAGGTGTTTTAACTTTCTTATTCTGAACTAACAGTGTTTCAGTCCTAAATCTTATATTTACAGGCAGAGAAAATTGTAAATTGAAAATGCACATTTCATTTCTTCACAAATCATGCTCTCTTGCATAACTACCTCAAGCATTCTGAACTCAAGGAATCAGGAGACAATACAATATTATAAATCTAAACTATAATGCATTTCCCTCTTTGCCATATTCTGATCCTTTATTAAACATAGAGAGATGACATGCAGGAATTAAAGTTGTTTACCAAGGGTGGTGAAGAAGTAAGATTTCTCATACAACTGCTACTCCCAACACACTTCCTCTCTAAACATGAGGGTGGAGAGAGAAGTTCATATTAGTATACACATTAATTATTTCTCCTTATTTCAGCTCCTAAAGTAATTCTTCTGGTCCCTAACAGTTGTGTAATTTCTGCTGCCTGCCTTCCAAGGATTAGCTAACTGTAAAGTTAGAGCTTCAGGGTACCTGGAGATTAATGAAGGTATAAGAAACAATGGGAGAGGCTTGGGATAATTGCACCATTCTTGTTCATGTGGTCAAAACAGCTGGGGAGGAAGGGGAGTCAGAATGCCTGAAGGAAGGAGGGAACTATTGCCTGTCAAACCCACCCCAAGAGAACAGGTGTTTGCTTTCAGCATTTGTGCTCTATATGCAAAGAGAGTAGCACTTACACTATATGCTTTAAAGTCATTAAGAAACTTGGAAAGATATATTAAGTACAAGTAATAGTCATTTCTTTAATGCCAGCAATAATGGCCAAACCATGAAATTATGCATCTCTTTCAAGTATCATAAAATGGATATTAAATTTACAGCCAAGTACAAAATAGGAGAGACTTTAAGGAGTATGGCTCAGAGCCCACCTCAGATGGAAGAATCTTTTACAGCATTTCCAGAATGGTTACTTTTATTCAACAGGTCACTCTCCTCTCTGTTAATTTCCACATCTGTGCAAACCTATTATTGGACTAGGCCAGTGTTTCTCAAAGTGTTCTGTGTGAAATACTTGTATCAAAATCACTTGGGTTGGGGCTTGTTAATATTAAGTTTTGTAAGTCCCTCTCAAGACCTATGAAATAAAAAAACTGAAAAATCTCAGAGCCTGTGGCCCTAGAATCTGCATTTTAACACATCTTTTCCCCTTCTCACTCCAAATGTTTCTGATGTGTATTCATTGAGTTGGAAAGAGGCTCCACCTCATGTGTGATTATCTTCATATTGTTACCTTTTTCTAGACTGCACTTTGTCTCCAACTGTGTCTGAAGATGTCCTGCCTGTGTTTCCAGGCTCAGCTCAAATTCAGCTAACTCTCAAAACCCTCCTTTATCCATTTTTCTAACAGGTGCCAGGTTCCCTGTTTCTATGGGACAGAATATCGGACGCATTGTGACTGGGATAGAGAGGTTAGTGTTGCATGCATTTGGATGAAGTTCAAGGAAGGGCTCTGAAGTTTGCACTGAAGTTTTGTGCCTGAGTTTCTTCATTTAAGTTTCAGCTGCTATGAGAGCTTTAAACTATGTAAACCAATAACTAGGACACCCACTGTCAGGCCATTCAGGCTGTTTATAACAAAATGCTACAGACTGGCTGACTTATACACCACAGAAAAAAAATGTATCACATTTCTGGAGGCTGGATATCTGAGATCAGGTACCAGCATGGTTGGAGGAGGGCTCCCATCTAGGCCACAGACTCCTCATTGCTCTTCACGTGGCAGAAGGAGCTAGGGAGCTCTGTGGGTCTCTTTTATAAAGATACTAATCACGTTGATAAGGATACCACACTTATAACCCAATCAGCCCTAAAGGCCCCACCATTTTATATGACCTTGGGGATTAGCTTTCAACACATAAATTTGGGAGAAACACAAACATTCAGACCCTAGCACCTACATTGAGCCTCTGATTGGTGAGAACAGAGAATTACAACCCTTTAGCCACTATTGTTGGGAGGAAATTTTGGTATACACTGTAGTATGGAAGAATAGGAACAAAAAAGACACCAAAAGGCTGCCTAATAGACAACTGCACATGTGTAGTAAGAAAGGAAGCTAATACCCTACAAGAGTCTGTCTCTTGCCCAGTGGTAAATAATAGGCAACCACCTAATCAACCCTCTGCAGTTGAAAGACAGAAGAGGAAGAGGAGGACTGATGAGAGTGTAAGGCTTGGGTTACACTAAAATTTTTAAATATCATTAAGAGGAAAACACTAAATGAGTGTTTCTCAAAACATAGTTCAGAAATATCTGCATCAGAAACACCTGGGGAGCTTATTAAAAATGCAGACCTCTATGAATGAGACTCTCCAGAGCCCAATAACCAGCATTTGGAAACACCACCAGATGAGTTCTTCCTCTAGTTTTGACACTTCCCTCTTCTAATTTGTCATCATACTAACTTTAGGGGCTTTGAGAGAAGTGCAGGAAGCACGAACCTCCCCTCTCCCCATCCATCCATCCATCCAACAAATATTTATTCTACTATTGCTCAAGTCCTATTCTAGTTATTGCAATCAATAGACTAATGAGCCAAAAAGATAAAGTGGTTGCCCTCATGCAGCTTATACTCTAGTGGGGAAAGTTGACAATAAACATGAAGTCAAAGAAAATAATTTTATATAGCAATAAATGCTGCAAAAATAAAGCAGAATAATAAAACAAAGTGACTAGGGCATGGGGAAAGTATATTGCATGGTTGAGGAGGGCCTCTCTAAGCAGAGAGAATTCTTGACCAAGAGATGACCGA
>PVKM010050462.1:0-10705 GCA_004027735.1 Carollia perspicillata
ATATATGGAATCTAATGAACTACTGAACTAACAAGGAAAACAGGTTCGAAGATATAGAGCAGGATGACAGCCAGTGATGGGGAGTTGAGGGAGTGGAGGGATTGAGCAAAAAGGAAAAAAGACTCCCAGACATGGGCAAAAGTGTGGTGATTGCCAGGGTGGGGGGTGGGGGGAGAGTATAAGGGAACTAAACGGGAATGGAAAAAATACAATAAAGGTTAAATTTTAAAAAATAAGAAATTTAGAAAACACACTGCCCCACAACAGAGAAAAAAATGTCCATGTTAGGGAAAGTGAATAATTTATATAAGTGTTAAAAGTGATTAATTTAATTGACTAAATTTATAGCATCCACTTCCTTCAGTCCTTCGGAGTATGGTATTAACTGAAAGTGGCCTTCCAAAACTGATATGTTGAAGTCATAAGTGCCAATGTGATGGTATCTAGAAATGAGGCCTTTGGGAGACAGTTAAGTTTACATGAAGTTAGGAGGGTAGAGCCCTCTTGATGGGATTAGTTTCTCTACAAGAAGAGGAAAAGACCAGATAATGCTTTCCAGTGCCCTCCTGCTCCCTGTCATATGAGGATACTGTAAGAGGACAGCCATCTGCAAGCCAGGAAAAGGACTCTCACTAGACGGTGAATCTGCTGCACCTTCAGTTTGAACTTCCAGCCTCCAGAACTTGGAAAATTAAATATGTTTTTAGATGACTCAATTTGTGGTGTATTATTATAGTAGCCCAAACTCACTAAGACATGGTATTTATCACAATGATTATTAGAAGATTATAATTTTTTTTTGTTTAATGCTAGTCTGTTCCCCAAAGTCCTCAGCTATATAAAGGCAGAGATTCTAATCTCTCCTCTTCACCTAAATATTTCAGTGTTTCCAGTGTCTAGCAGTGTCTTTGACATATAACAGATGTAAAATAAATATATTTAAATTTAATGAACAACAAAATAAGTGAAAGGATAATAATATAACTAACTTTTATTTATTAATTGAGTTTACTGTATAGAATTTGAGACAAATTTACTTATACATTCCTTTCAGATCTTCTTTTTGAATACAGAATTATAACATTTAGAATAGTGTTATTTAATACTAATATTATTTTATATTTTCTTAGCACTTGTACAATTGTTACTCAGGAATCACCTATAAATCAGGAACTATAAATGTACAATCTCAGCTTTAGATTTTACTATACTTGAATTAGTTACCTGAAGCTTGTAGTGATTTTCTGGTAAAGAGAATATAAAAATCTACCTATTCTGACCTCTGTGAGAAATTATATTGCTCTCTAGGAACAGAACATCTGTTTTTATAACATAAATTAAATATTAAATTAGTGAAAGCATTTTGTGGGGAATGTTCTTAATTTTTGAAATATATATGTATATATATGTATCAAAACACATGCTAACATATATATTTTAAGAATTTATACCCCTCCAGCTTCCAAAGTATATAATAATTGCTAATTTTTATTATCCAATCTGCATATTGTATATAAACAATTCAAACTTCTCTGTAAGACTGTTGAATATGTATTTCACTTAATTTTCTCTTGTAGTCATTCTCACATATTTTTTCACACCTTTTGTGCAGTAAAATCTAATGAATCTTGAAATTTTCAATAGGAACTGAACTTTTCATATTCTACCAGTAATTTTTAAAAAATCTTTCCTTAGGATCTTCCAGTTATCAAAAATTTGGTGTAACATTTAAGTGTAATGTTTCAAAAACTAACAACATGAAAATCAAAGTTAAATCTAGCATCTTACATTTCACATTCAAAATCATTTCAAACTTAGTTTGATTATTATTACAACCTGGGAATTATGTTTTCAACCAAATGTAAATGGAATCTTCAAATATATATACTAAGAGAAGGAAAACTATCATTTTCTGATATAATATGTCAAAATCTAAGAAAGCACTTGTCATATTGATTTTGTAAAAAAGTTTCATCTATTAGATGACAGGTAGCTGGCAACTATTTAGATAAATCAGGGATACTATACATTAATAGGTAATAAGCTTTATGTTATGGGAAATTTGCTAAAAGAAGCTAAATGTTCCTCAACAATGTTATAAAATACATTACTGTACTGAATGTTAAGTTCAACTTGGTGATTTCTATAGCTCTCTATTTTAAATGTATATAAATATTATTAACCTATGATCTCTGTCAATAATATACCCAGTTCTCTGATGATATGAGCATTTGATTCTCAAAACCCCACTAGGAAACTTTTGGGTGACTATGAAGATGGGGGAATTGAAATCTCCTTGCCTATTAGCTCTGACAGCAACAATTTGATTTCCCTTGTGTTTCCTTTTCTATATAATCGTTACAACCTCTATCTAAACCACAAGTGTTATAAAAATAAATGAATCAATAAACGAGAATATGTTTAGGAACAAAAGCATTTAATAATTATGTAATGTAACTATAAGACTGAAAACACCTTAAAGGCAGGATTTGTGTCTTTGTAATCTATTCTTACTTCTCAAACTAATTGCCTTTCATCCATGACCAAAAGAAAAAAGCTCCCTTTGACTGTAGATCATATATTAATCCCGCATTTACAGGATAATATTTGTTCTCCTAAGTACCTGCTGCACCCCCACCCCTGATTGTCTCTAGACTGATAATTCATGTCAAGTAGCTAACTTTTGCCCTACTAGGCTAGTGCAAATGCCACTCTTCCTCCAAAAAAGCCCGTAAAGCAGAAAGTTTCAGGATCACGTTAATATAAATTGACAGGAACTAGAATATGAAGAAGTGGGACATAAAGATAGGTCTTTGAGAATTTTTATTAACATGGGAACATCTCTTTTAATTTATCAAGGCTACTTTGGCAGTTCCTAAGGGTATATATAACTCCTTATAATCAAGAATCAACAATAATTGAAAGGGAATTAAGTAGAGGTTTCAGAAATTTCTGGCCTATTTTGGAAGTTTTATGAAAGAAAGGATATTAGAATGAATCCAGTACACAACTGAGACCAAAGGACTGACCCAAGAGCCTGAGAGCAGATGACATGGCTAGGATATTCAGTTTACTGAAGGAATAAAGAATTCCTCATTTAGAGAGGCACTGTAACTCTGAGCTGGTCAGCTGTGGCTGTTCCTTAGTCTATGCCTGTTTGGCAGACTGGAGAGGCTGTCATGGAATTTTGCTTTCCCATTATTAAGTTTCAAAATATAAGAAACCAGGCAGGTCCAATTTATCTGCCTACCACATCTATAGTTATTGCTACCAATACAAAATATATACCAGAGAAAGACATGCTAAGTACCTGGCAGAACATTTATGAGAGTCCATTGTGGATTATGAACATTAGGAAAGGAAGATCCAAGAAGAAACCCTTGTATTTGTCCATCTACATATCAAGATGAGAAATCAGAAGAATTGAAAAATACTATGATGATTACTCATATCAAATCCACAAACCCATTCACCTGCCTGGTCCTGGCACAAACCAGTGAAATCATTGGAAATAATGGGGGGGAGTAACTGAATAAATCTAAGTGACAACTCTAATAACAGCTGATGTGCACACACCACACATGGCAGCTGTAAGAATGCACCTCACAGATCAAGTGCAGGAAGCTTAATTGAACAAAGGCAACAGCCTGTGGGTTCTAAAATATTTCACTGCAAGTTTACTAAGGCTATGTTCCCTATAGATCCTCTCATCCAATAACTGAACATGGCAGAAACATCAAGGCAGGTTCATTCCTGAGAGACACAGCATTCTTCTGATGGCCAACTGTGTCTTGAGAACTCCCAGATGGCCTTGCTGCATCTTGTTTTGATTCAGGGTGATCTAGGATAATTTCATTTAATCTTTATTTTTTATTAACATCTGTTTTATTCAGCATTCTCCTTAGAAACAGAACAGTAAAAGGTATATCTATATTTATATTTATCAATACCTCTATCTCCATAGATCTCCATATCATTATATCTCCATTTGTAGGTAAATGCATATCCAAATAAGTGTCTCTCCATTAAGAACAAAACACTGTCATTTCCATGATGGAAGTGGTGTAAGCAATCTGCCATCAGTGTCAATCTCTGTTGCTGTTACATTAAACATTCACCCATGGCTATACCAAGGTCAGTCTTAGTGGAAGCCTGTGCTGCAGATCTTGTGGTAGTACACACCTATGGGGCCATGAGTGGAGTGACTGGGCAAAGAGGCTGGGTGGTATCCACAGAATGAATGGGTCATCGTATCTACTTGATCATCATGATCATCCTTTGCAGGGTCACCCTTTGGTCAACACACTTAGGGCACAGAAATATCTTTGTTTCTTCAGAGAATCTATCTACATAACTCCCAAATTCTCTTGTCACCAATTTTTAATAACTTTTCTTCTATGTCCCTGACCATCATCAAAACCTGAAAGTGTCAGTTTAGATCATGATCTGACAGCATTCTCAGCCTTCCAAACTCTCCTCCAATTATTACCATATTTTTCTAATAAAAATATTGTCATGTTTTAACCTATCTTTTTGTATGTTTCTTACATGACTCAGCCTCACAATGATATCTTTCCTGGAGAAGAGAAATGGAGATTCTAGTATTTGATATAAGGCAACTAACTAGTGAATCTTTTGGTATTAATAACTTCTTTGGCTCATAGTTGTTTGCGGAAATCTTGATTTTTGGCTTTCTACGAAACAGTACTCTGGTCAATTTATGGATTATATTTTTTCATTAGATTGTTTATAAATAAATAACAAACATCCTAAAATTATAATAATTAAATGCATGACAGAGAATGGGGAGAGCCTAAAGATTCAGGGGCCAACTATTAGTTAAAGTTTTTGAAAGACCATCCGAGTTACCTGGGAATATCTTTTTTCCTGGTAAAGGACATCATTATTTTCCTTGCCTAATGGGTCTCTTTGGATTTGTAGTCAGAAAAAAAGTTGAAACACTTGTACAAATTATTTTTCAGTTGACTCAAAAGTCTTCTTATTTTGGGATTGAGTAGAATCCCAATGAAAAAAAAAACACCTCATAAAATCCAGGTGGCTATTCAAGTTTTCATGACACATGGGTAAATTTATTGACATATTTTAAGAAGCTACATGAATCTGTTGAAATAGGAGTATGTGAGTATGTGAGTATGTGAGGAGTATTTTCATTTTCCAATGAAAATAAAAATAGTTATGACCCTAAGTTCCTGTAAGAAGGCCATAACACTTTCTTTTCCTCAATACATAAAAATATAATTGCATGTTCGTTGTTGGATCAGAGTGAAAACTAAGTGCCAGACTATGGGACTCAGTGACTTTCAATGAGGTAGGTGTCTTTAGTGATATAAAATCCTGAGGTTGGGCAGCCCCAGCAGTGATCCATTTTGGGATAGTCTTAAAAACTCTCTATGGAATTTCAGCAGTAATAATCCAATAAAAACATGATTACTAAAGGTTCAGGCCCTTAAGAGATGGGATTCTTGATTTCTTTTTCAGACAAGCTTCTCAGAAAAGTTTTAATATTTTCTCAAGTTTGGGAAATTCAGAATGGGTGTCCAGGAGGAAGATGATAAAAATCAATTAATGCCTCAGGAGGCCTGAGATGGTGTGTTATGCAATTCAGTAATTTAAGAAAATTATAACTGTATGGAACAAACTGACTAATGGGATACAATACAGAGAAAGAATAACTAATAAATTCCCTATCTCTTACTTTCTCCATGAAAGGCTCTGAAGCAATGATTTCTTCTCTGTCCCTTTTCCAAAGTTTTCTTATGAGCCTGAAATGTGTTTTCTTTATAAAGGAGTAAGCACCTTGGTAACGTATCATTCTGTGTTTGGTTTCTCACCATTCCTGCCTTGCTGAGTTTTCCTCAGCCTCACTGCCTTGGGACTGTCTTCCAAAAGTCATTAAAACCTAACCTCTAGCTTCAGCTTCTGCTTTTTACAAAGAAACTAAGACAAATATAGCCAGGTTATCAGCAATTGTCTCACCACTTGCCTGTTAATATTTAAAATGAGAAAATGATGCAAATCATATTATGTGGTAAGCTGATCAATGCAATCTTCTGAGAGCTAGATTTCTCAATGTCCAACAGATTTTAAATTCATATGATATTTGATCTAGTTCCAAAGCAGAAGTAAGCAAACTATGGCCCAGAGACAAAAAACAGCCCATTTGAATTTGTACATAAAGTGTTAAAGAATACGACCACACCTATTAGTTTGCTTGTTATCTATGGCCATTTTTTCAGCTACATCAGAGTTGAGTAGTTGTGAGAGCAACCACATTGCTTACAGAGCCCAAATATTTGCTATCTAAACCTAACATACAATTATAGCAAATCACTGATTATTTTTAAAAAGGCTTATAGAAAAAGAACTTCTGTGTCACTACAAGAATTAAATTGAATTCATGTTCTTTGTTTCCCATGCCTCATTTTTATTGTTCTGGTAACAAAATGTGTCATCTTAACAGAATCACTTAATTAATCTCAGCCATGTTATTTAATAGCTTAACACTTCTGTTTGTGTGTGTGTGTGTGTGTGTGTGTGTGGAAAAACAGCACACGTTTCCACTGAAATCTGAAGGAAATTATGTATATACAATGCCTGGACAAGAAAAAAGTTAAGGACAGCTTTGCATCATTTTTCTTCCTGTGCTTGTAAATTATAGGCACTTAATGTCTGCTCCATATTTCTACCTTAAAAACTTTGAATAAATATATTTCCTAAATAAATAAAGGAACTAGATAGCTTGGAAACTTTCAATATGCTGGTTAAGATATTGTCTGTTCTCTATTAGAAACTCTAGTGAATTATACAATTTTTATTTTTTGTTAGATTCCCCATTCAGTAGAAATATATATGAAAATCTTTGTTTCTTATTGCAAAATGAAAAGTGTGAATAACCTTACTCCAATTTAATTATTCAGGTCTTTTAAAACTCTTAGGTGCATGGTATTTTATTGGTCCTTGATCAGAAAATAAACAAGAAATGCCAGCAGAATTCATGACAGAGAATCTGATAGAAATCAAAATTCTCCATACAGGAAAAAATGGGCAGTGTATCTATTATAGAAAATGGCTCCAGGAGACATGGGGTAATAACTATGCTATCAGTATTGCATTTGCCACATTTAATGTGGTGAATTATGTAGAGGATGCCATATATATTTTTCAATAACTGAATGAGCGAGTGAAAAACAAAGGAAAGTATTGAGTTTAGCATTTAGAATGCTGTGATTAATTGGAACACTATGCAAACAGAAAAAAAAATGTAGTTGATTAAAATCTAACAGAACCAGAAAGGTGTAGCTAACAGAAGGCATGAATTAAATATGTAAATTACATGGGAGAAAACATTTTAATTCCAATAAGCACATAGAAGTATTATATCAGAGTTTCAAATAGCTAGAGAAATTAAAATAAATACTAAAAACTAACATAAAGACTAAAGCCAATACAGGGTCTAATTATTCTTGATTTTATGCATGCTGCTTAGTGCAAATAATGTTCCACTATTAGTGCGATGTAGTCCCATTTGTTTATTTTTGCTTTTGTTTCTTGTGCCCAAGGCAATATATCAGGAAAAAATATTGCTATGAGAAATATCCCAGCTTTGCCTGCCTATGTTTTCTTTTAAAATTTTTATGATTTTACACCTAATGTTTAAGACTTCAATTTATTTTGAGTTTATTATTGTATATGGTATAAGGTTGTCAAATTTCAATTTTTTTTCATGTATCTGTCCAATTTTCCCAACGCCATTTAGTGAATAGACTATCTTTACCCATTGTATAGAGTATCCTCCTTTGTCAAATATTATTTGAATATAAAGGTGTTGATTTATTTCTGGGATCTCTGTTCAGATTTCCTGATCTACACATCTGTTTTTTTTATGCCAGTATAATGCTGCTTTGATTAATATGGCCTTATAGTATAGTTTGATATCAAGTAGCATGATACTTCCATCTTGTTATTCTTTCTCAGGAATACTGAGACTATTCAGGCTCTTTTGTGGTTCTGTATAAATATTTGGGATATTTTTTCTAGGTCTGTAAGATATGCCATTGATATTTTAATACAAATTGCTTTGAATTATAGATTGTTTTGAATAGTATGGACATTTTAATAATATGAATAATTATTTTTATTCATGAACATGGTATATGCTTCCACCTATTTGTATCTTCTTCAATGTCTTATAATTTTCCAAGTATAAGTGTTTTACATCCTTGATTAAATTTATTCCTAGGGATTTTATTGTATTTTATTTTTTAAGCAATTGTGAATGGGGCAGTTTTCTTAAATTCCCTTTCTACTGGTGCTTAAAAATGCAACTGATTTCTGGATATTAATTTTGTATCCTGCTACCTTACTAAATTAATTTATCAGTTTTTAGTGGGTTCTTGATGGAATCTTTAGGGTTCTTTATATATAATATCATGTCATCTGCAAATAATGACAGTTTTACTTCATCCTTTCCAATTTAAATGCATTTTGTTTCTTTTTGTTTGAAGAAATCAACTAAATGAAAAGACAACACACTGAATGGTAGAACATACTTGTCAATGATACTTCTGATGAGGATTTATAATGTAAAATTAATTTTAAAAACTTATACAATGTCAACAGCTCCAAAAAAATCCAACTTAAAAAATGGATAAAGTACTTGAATAGAAACATCAGTATGGTGATTGCCAGAGGGAAAAAGTGGTAGGGAGAGGTAGAAGAGGGCATACAGGGTATACAGAGTATAGGGCGAACACAAAATACAATATACAGATGATGCATTATAGAATTGCATACCTAAAAACTATATAATTTTATTAATCGATGTCATCTTAATAAACTCAATAAAAGGGTAAAAGTGAAAAACAAAACAACAGAAAATAGTCACTATTAGAATCAAATGATATATTAACCTCTTGTTTCATCAGTAAAATTTAGAAAATCTTGATTTAAAAATTTTTACCTTATTTTATTTTTTTTAAGATGTCATTCATTTAGTTTTAGAGAATGGGTAAGAGAGGGAAAGAGAGAGGGGGAGAAACATCAATGTGTGGTTGCCTCTTGCAAGTTCACAATTGGGGGCATGGTCCATAACCCAGGCATGTGCCCGGACTGGGAATGGAACCAGCGACCCTGTGGTTCACAGGCTGGCATTCAATCCACTGAATCACTCCCGCCTTGGATTGATTTTTTTCATACAATTAATTAACTTAATAAGAGCTGCTTTGGTGATGTCATTTCTCAATAGCAGACTAGAACTTGCTAATGTTGTGTAAGTTGCTGTGTGATGCATTAAATGTTTTAATACATATAAAATGCTTAGAACTATACAAGACACTAAGTGCTATATAAATTATTGCTCTTATTTTTATTGTTATCTATGCAAAATTTATAAGAAATAAAGTTAGAGATTTTAAAGACTTTTAAAAAGTTGTTCTTTTAAATTTTTATGGAAAAAATAAAAATCAATTAAATGAACTCATATACCTACTAAGTTATATATAATGGCATGCTTAGGAAAACCTGAACAATTTTTAAAAAATTAAAGGAAAAACTCTGTGATCACACTTGTGTATTATAATGCAAGATACAGAGGAGTCTATATTTATTATGGTAAATAATTTAAGACCTTACTATACCTGTTAAATCTGAACAGTCTAAAGACATAATATTATTTCTTGATCCTAAATTTTTGGTACCCCTATTATAGTACATGATGACAGAGATCTTCGTTTTTTTCTGCTATGTTCTGGTGAATTAATTATATCTAATTCCTATGTTCTAATTTAGACTTGCTTTAAGATTGGGTCAAAACGTTAAGTATTAGAGCTACATTCCCTGAAGCATTAGTTCAAGAAGTAATGTAATATGACATTTTCACTTGTTTTCTCAAGCTATGTATCAAAACACTTTACAGCTAAATGAGGAAAAGTAAAAATTCCAGCAAAGCAGGACCAATTTCACAATAAGACAATCAAGATAATTTCCTCAATTCTGCTGCCCTAGAGCACAGGTCTATTAAACAGGAAAGATTAGAAATGATTGTAATGCATCCTTTTCTAATAGTTTCTAGACAAATATGCATTAAAAATCTTTAAAGTATCAACATTACCCACAGATAAAATCATATCAAATATTTATTTTTAATGGGCAGAAGACTTGAACAGACACTTCTCCAAGGAGGACATACAGAGGGCTCAGAGATATATGAAAAGATGCTCAGCATCACTAGCCATCAGAGAGATAACAATTTAAATCACAATGAGATACTACCTCACACAGGTCAGAATGGCCACCATAAACAAATCAACAAACAAGTGCTGGAGAGGATGCAGAGAAAAGGGAACCCTAGTGAACTGTTGGTGGGAATGCAGACTGGTGCAGCCACTGAGGAAAACAGTATGGAATTTCCTCAAAAAACTGAAGATAGAACTACCTTTTGACCCAGCAATTCCACTGCTGGGATTACGTCCTAAGAACCATGAAACACCAATCCAAAAGAACCTATGCACCCCAATGTTCATCGCAGCACAATTTATAATAGCCAAGTGCTGGAAGCAACCTAAGTGCCCATCAGTAAATGAGTGGATTACCAAACTCCAGTACATTTACCCAGTGGAATACTATGCAGCAGAGAGAAAGAAGGAGGTCTTACCCTTTGTGACAGTATGGATGAATCTGGAGAGCA
>PVKM010050463.1:0-10722 GCA_004027735.1 Carollia perspicillata
GTGGTACAGACACTGTCATACTCATGAGATCAACAGTTTATTGATTTTTTCCTAAAATACTATAAAGAAACTCCTGAACTGAAAAGACTTGACAATTTTTGGTAATTTGTAGCAAAGGAATGATGATTTCTGCTGGTAAGTCTTCACGATAAATGTGAACACACATCCACTGTCCAAGCAGGACGCCGAGCCCACTGGGACACTGAGCGATGCATAGCTTGTGATGGTGGCGGCCACTCCCTGACGTCTGAGTTACACAAAATAGAAGTTCTCCCTCCCCTCCCCACCCCACGACTACAGTGTAGCTTCCTGCCGCAGCACAGCTGCTCCCTGACGACCACAGACACTCAGAAGAGGCCCTGGTGACCACGGGCACTCAGAAGGCTGCTCCCTGGTGACCATGGACATTCAGAAGAGACCCTGGTGCTATGGGGCGAGCCCAAGCTTCTGCTTGCTCCTGAGGGACACGGGTGACTGAAATCTGCAGCTGCTGGACAGACCTGGGAGCTTTACGGTGTCCCACCATGGAGGGGATGAAGGCTGGTTGGCAGGTGGGCCCGCAGCGGGTGAGGAAGGACAGACCTCCCTCCGGCGGCGTCCACTCCAGAGGCCCAGGGCCTGTGGCCGGAGCCCCAAGGAGGCCCACCTGGCCCACCAGCCAGGCCTGGGCCCAAATGCCACGGTCTTTAAGCAGTTTACAAATTAAATCCACTGTCAAGAGCCTTTAAGATCTCATGAAAACAGTAGACAAGCTCTTTAGATTCTGTGAATAGCAAATGACACGCAGAGACACACACCAGGACGCGACGGTCTCTCACACAGCATCTGAACCTGCAGGTGCCCTCACCCGAGAAACGAGTCTTCGCAGCCCGACCGCCCGCTCGCTGAGTGACCAGCGTGCAGGCGTCTCGCCACAGCAGGAGGAGAAGCAGCCAGCGTCCAAACACGGAGACTTCGGGGAGCGCTGTGCAAGGTGCTCCCGCAGCCCGCACCCTCGCAGCAGAAACCCGACCCCGAGGTGTTCCCACCCTCTGCTGCGGCCTCCTGCTCGGGCGAGGAGCAGCACGGCGCGGTGACGGGCATCGCTCCCTCAAGCCCGGCGCACATCCACCTGCGCCAGAATCTCAGCATAGATGAACGGACGAACAGGTAGTAAAAAGGTACAACTGCACACAGCCTTTGAATTAAAACCCTCGAAAATGGCACGTACATTTGTTCACGTGAGGTGAGGGCGATGAGCACGCGCATCAGGGAAAGGAGCTGGTGGGACGAGAACGAGGGGGGCCCACCGCTGGCGCGGAGGCGAGGCACGCAGACAGAGTCGGGGATACACGGACCCATGGTAAGCCACACGCACACCGACCGGGGAGCGGGCGAGGGCCAGCGACGTCTGCCGCGCTGCGTCTCCTGTGCTCACGGCTCCCACCGCGCCGTGGAAGGGCTGCCCAGTCCCGGGAGAATGCCCGGCTCGTCTGTCTTCGAGAGACACCATGAAGCCAAGAGCAGGGGAGCCATCATCTTTTGCAGGAACAGGAGTGGCCGCCCACACGGCCAGCTGGAGGTGCTGGAGTGCTGCCCAGGCCGCCGGCTAGCGGAGCTCGGGGGCCGCACCCCTCCGCCAGCCAGCCCAGGGGCCGTCACTGGATGGCCTCGACGTAATTTGCTGGGTACAAGCCAACCTGGCCATTGTCCAAGCGCCCCTTGCACCAGCCCTGCTCATCCTCGTCCTCTATCTTGGTCAGCTCGTCCCCTGCAAGACAAAAAGGGAAGGGTCTTTCTGGGCTGGTGGGTGACATACTGGCCACCGGTTCGGTCTCCCTCAGGTCTCCACCCCCACCCTTGGCCCACCCAGGGTCGATGGCGTGGGTGGGACAGGCATTCCGCTGGGAGCAAGGCGAAGCGTGGGCCTGCTAATTTCTCACACTGTTCCCATTAAGCAAGCAGCCCCCGGATGCCATGGCGGCTCCCAGAGACTCCAGTATTAAAGGCTGCAGGCCTCATGCCTCCCCGACTGCCCCAGGCCAGGTCAGAGGACTCCTCTCACGGCGCCCCTTCCCTGGGCCTCACCCGTTGGCTCTTTCTGCGTCCCTCCAGAGGCTGTAGGCCGTATGGGGCCTCCCTGTAACCTGGGGCCAGGCAGCAGAATGTGGGAGGGCAGGCCCCGTCACTCCACCTCCAGCACCAGCTTGGGCATGCCCTCCGACTTAAACGTCACCCCCTCCCAACACTCTCAGATGGAAGCCGCTGGCCCAGTTCTGGGGCCTCCCCATGCCTCTCTGTGTCAGGTGGCTGGATTTATCTTTCATTTGTCAGATGTGAGGAAGGACCTTCCTCAGGTCCTAGGTGGTGGAGATTCAGAGACCAGAACAGAAAGAGCCCTGGTCCCCAAGGGGACAGGCCAAGGGACAAGGTACACAGGTGTGATCAGGGCTGTGGGGGGAAGGTCCAGGCCTGGAGCTCTCCTGTTCAGGGCAGACAGCGCAGCCCAGAGCCAGGGGACAGGTGAGGAGCCGCCGGCGTTCTGGCTGGAGCACCTTGCCGAGGGTGGGGACGGGGCAGATGGGCACCGGGTGCAAGGCTATCTTCGCTGTCTGGTCTGGGGCTTCGTGTCTCTCCTCGGTGTTTTGGCCCACTTTTCAGGCGTAGTTGTGGTCTACACCTTGTTTAGCAGTGTCTCCCTGGCTCTCAGTTCTGCGCAGCAACAACACTGATCGAAACGCTGCGGGCCCGTCCCGGGGCTGCCTGCGCTCCCAAGGCTGCTGGGTTCGGGTCCCAGAGCCGCTCCACAGGCTGGGCAAACGGCTCTGCCTCCGGGCCCTGCACCCACATCTGCGGGCAGGGCACCGAGACAACGCGGAAGGACACGGAACAACGCCTGGCACGCCATCTCTCCCATGCGCCACAGTCACTCCCCCTGGGGCTGGGCCCCAAATGGGCCCCAGGCTGCTCCACCACCGTGGGCCGTGATCGCAAGGGCTGCAGGGTGAGTGGCTCAAGGGCAAGCCTCCGTTCCCTCCCACCCCGCAGCCCCACCTGTCCCTATCCGGCTGATGCTGTGACCCTGGCGTTCTGTCACCTTGCCCTTGCCGACTGCTGGGCTCCCAGGCACACAGACACTAGCATGGCGATGCGCCCACGCGGCCAGAGTGCGCCCACGTCCCGGAGGAGTGGCATGCAGCCAGAGCGCGCTGCAGAAGAAGAACGCAGCACTGGCTGGGCACGAACGTCACATCGTGAAAAAGGAAAATAACAGAAAACAGACGAGACTGACGGGAAAGCTTCCAAGTTGTGAGAATGTGAACTGGTGACTGAAAACGTCTTTTTTTCCAGTCAGTTTGCTTCTGACAATTCACTTGGAGCAGAAGGAAACATTTTAAATCTATAATCTAAACTTGAGAATTACAAATAAAAAATGAAAAAACAAAAAAACCCCAAAATATAATAAAATTGAGAATTACAAATTTAAATAAAATAAGTCAACAAACAGAACAGGAGATAGACAACTTCCCCAAAGAGGTCAGAAAACTGGCCAGAGGCGTTTAAAGGCGTGGGAGAGCTTTCTGCGACCTGCCAGGGGTGCGCGCCGACCCACCCTGGGTCTGGGGATGGCAGCTGGCCTGCCAAGTGCCGAGTGCAGGAGGCTAAAGGCCCCTCTTCCCAAGCTCCCTGAAGGGCGTTTAGGAGCAGGGACTCCAGACACAGCCGCCGGCCCTGCCCTCATCCCACCACCAGCCAAGCACGGTCCAACGTAGGTCGGTCCCAGACGTGCGGCCTGAGCGGAGGGGCACCGCCAGCCTGCCCTGGCCCAGCCTCCCTGGGAGGGCTGGATGCGGGGTCTGGGGTGTCTTCCAGGAGGGGGTGTGGCAGAAGGAGGGCCTTGGCGCCTCTGGGCCCTACGTGCACCAGGCCGCTCCATCCTTTTCAAACTGAGGGCTGCGGCCCATCTCCGTGAGCAGCAGCCAACATTTAACCGAAAACGTCTGAACGCAGAACCATGTAATCAGGGTGCTGTGTTCCATAAAGCCGGTTTGAGCCACCGGCAACAGAGGTGTGCTGGTGGTCAGCATGGCCCCTGTGGCTGCAGGGAGGGTGTTTGGAGGGCGCTGCCGCTGAGACCAGCCTCTGCCGCCCTTGGGCACACTGGGTGCTGCTCTGGGGTCCGGGCAGGGTGGCCGCACCAAGGGCTCTTGCCAGCTGGGGACCCTCCAGGCCTGAGGCTTCTGGAGATGTCTGTGGAGCCGGGCGGGCCTGGTGCTCTGCATCTCCTGCTGCAGGCGCCACTGTACCCACCTTGACCAGCTAGAGGTCAGGTCGTCCGCAAAGGCACAAGGGCACCTCCCTCTCTGCCGAGTTCTGGCACTGAGCATCTAAATGGGGGTGGGGGAGAGCTTGCACACGCAACTCACAGGAATCATAGACTTCACATGAAACAGGCCCTCCAAGAGGCTGGAAGCACCGCCCCGCACTGGCGGGGAGCCACCTACCCGCTTTGAGGCTCAGCTCGTCGTGCTCCTGCCCCTCATAGTCGTACAGCGCACGAACCCGCACCTCCGTCCCCGAGGTGGCGTCCTCGTCGAAGGGGTTGGAGTCCCCATTGGCGTCCGTGGAGGAGAATGGGTTGTTGGCCTCGTCGTCGGACCAGTCTGCAGGGTAGCTCTGCGTCTTCTCGAAGCTGCTCACGCTGCAAGACAAGGTGGGCCAGGGCCTGAGCATGGGACGCTGAGGCGGGAGGCCCGGGGCTGGGCCGGGGCTCCTCCGCAGGGCGCAGCCTCCCCATCGCAGCGCAGTCGGGCTCCCTGCCGGGCCCACACCAGCCCCAGGCAGAGGCAGGGATGCCGGCAGGCCCGTCTTCCTGTGCCGAGGCCTTGACCATGGTTAATGGCAGACAGAGAGAAAGCAGCCACAGATGGTTAACTGGTGCCCCCCTCCCCAAGAAATCGAAAAGCCCGAGACCATCCACAGCTGGCAGCTGGGCCACTGCCTGAGGGCCTCGAGCACGGTTTCAAGCGCCACGGGGCCGAGACCCTGGACAGAGAGGAGACAGAGCAAGAGCGGTGGAGACCAGAGGGAAACGTTTGTTCACCAACTTTTTGGGCTTAATGTCCTCCTTCTCACTGACGGTGCTCCCCGTGTCGTCCTCGTCCTCGAAGGGGTTGTAGCTGGACAGTGACTGCGCTGACCGTGGGGGGTTGCTCGGGACACTAAGGTCACTACAGGGAGAGAGAGACCTTTCAGGGGACCCCAGCTCGAAGCCCCCCAGGTCCTGGGAGCTCCAGCTGCAGGACCACAGGGCCAGGAGCTAAAAGCACCGGTCAGGTGGGAGGAGCACATCTGAGCAGGAAGTTGGTTTCGGCCAAACGCTTGGCTGTCCTTCAGCTGTTGAGCACCCTTCAAGCGTCTCAGAGGACACTCTCCTTCCTCGTATCGGGACCAGTCTGCCCCAAACGGGAGCCCTGGGGTGGAGCACCTAGGGTCCGGGCCTCTCCACCGCTGCAAGTGGGTGGCCAGACAGCCCTGGGGCTCATCGTGGGGGGCTCAGAGACCCAGTGATGAGAAGAGGGAGGCTCCTGGAGCTCTGCGGACCCTCCTGCACAGCGCACCCTTCTTCCTGACTACTGGAGGGTCCGGCGCCTCCTCCCTGGCCCTTCTGGGCCTGGAGCACCAGATGTGGCACCAGAGCACCCAGAACAGCCCTGTCTGGGAAGAAGGAACTGCTGCTGTGCTCCAGAGAGAGAACCCACCTGCACACCCATGACACCTGCCGGCTGTTATGTCGGGCCTGGGAAGACCAGGGAGAAGTCAGACCCAAGCCTGCCCTGAGGGCTGGCAGCCATGGCAACGGGTACAGGGGCTGCAGGTGCTGGATGCAGGACAGATGGCGAAGAAGGAAGATGGGCCCCGAGCACCCGGCACCCCGCCTGTGACTAATCCACGAGACCTGAACTCTGAGTCACGTGGTAGGCTCCCGGGGCCAGCACCACCTCTCACCCACGAGTCCAGGGCCGCAGGGAACCCTGTGCCAAGTGCTAGACAGACGGCTCAGAGCCAGGGAGGGGAGGGGAAGAAATGCCGCACACGGCACCAGAGTGACCCAAATGACCTTACAGACACCAGGCCTGGTGAAGGGTGCTGGGCCCAGCCTGCCCCTGCCCACACCTGGGCCAGACGTCTGAGACCACCAGGCCCCCTCTCGCCTCGGCACCTTTCCCCAGCCGCCTCTCTGAGAGGGGATCATCTCGGGAGGCTGAATTTGTGCAGCAGCCCGTGCAGCCTAGACTGCCCTCCGGACTTCCCCAGGTGCCATCTTGTCCTCCCTCCCCAGGCCCACCCCAGCCGCACAGGTGCTGGCCTGATCCCTGGGACGGTGCTTACTGCTCTGGTCACTTAACCAGCCCACCTGCCCAGACAGCGATGAAGCAGCTGAGAGAGGACAGGCCATATTGGCCCAGGCCACCCAGGCAGGGGCTCCAGAAAGGCCTCGGACACCGTGCTGACCCTTCCCAGGCAGCCACAGTCTCGAGATGCAGCCCCACGCACTGCACCACTGCTCAGTTTGATGGCGGCTCTGCCCCAGGCTGTGCAGTGGGCAGGCTCCCAGGGCGGCAGGGCTGGGGACCACAGCCCTGCAGGGACCGAACTCCCACAATGGGTGATGGGCAGTCTAAGGCAGGGCAGGACTTGTCTTGCTCACAGTTCCCCAAAGGTTCTGATGACCTTGGTGCCACTTCTTCTCGCCAAACTCAGCTTCAGCCAACAGTGAGAAATAACGGAGGCTCTCACAAGGGACACTCACCGATGTTCTCCTGCTGCCCCTCCCACCAGGCACCTGCCCCCCGCTCGGGGAGGTGGAGTGGGCCAGGTACAGACCGGTCTGGATGCTTGGACCCACCTGAAGGAAGCCGACAGCGACCTCCCCTGCCTGTGTGCACCACTGGGGACATATCATGACCAGCATCTGACACAAACTCCTCCCCTTACTTGAGGCCCAAAGCAAGTGTGTGGCAAAGGCTCCCTCTCTGGATCTTTCTGCAGCTCCAGTAGAACTCAGGTGCCCAGGGAGCATCTGGGCAGATGCCCATGGGGGTCCCTGTGAGGCCCCACTGGGGACTCCCCCTGGAGTCCCAGCTGGGGGCATCCCGGCCGGTGCAGAGGGCCCAGGGCTGGAGGCTGCCGTGCCCACCTGCTGGGCTTGTTCTGCAGAGCCTGGTCGCCTGTCTGGTTGATGCCTGTCAGGGTGACGCCGTCAGTGGTCTTCTTCTTCTCTCTCCGGCTGAGCGTTCGGTTCATGTCCGCAGACCACTCCTGGGCAGCCGCCACCGAGGGAGAGAGAGTGGGAAGTTCGTTTGTCTAAGGCCACATCAGTCTGAAACACGGGGCGGGGGGCCTGGCCTTCAGAGCTGAAGACCCTTCCTGTCTACACTCTAAGCTGTCTCTGGTCCCCAGGGTGCAAGAGAGCTGGCTGGTCCCCAGGGTGCAAGAGAGCTGGCTGCAGGGACCTGAGCAGGCCTGCAGTGGGGGAACGAAGCCCCAGGGTCATTGCATCACCCCAGGGGCGACAGGCTAACTCACCACTCACGTCTCCAAGGAGGGGCGCCCTCCCCAGCGCTCTTTGCTATTTCCTTTCAACTTAAAGCAGCATGGGGGGTGGGGAGCTGCGAACAAAGCCAAGTATCTATCTCCCCAGAGGTTCACTATTTCCCAGCATGTAAACGGGCTTTTATTAACCGCTTTGGAAAACACCAGGAGTGGGGGGGAGAAGGAAGGGGCCACCGCACGATTTTCCGGAAAAGCACGTGTATGCACAGTGAATGGATTCTCCCTCCCGCGGGCACCCAGCATCACACAACCTGAACTGAGCAGGTGCTCGGTGGGGCTGAGTGCGCAGCTCTGCTCACGTGCAGTGACAGAACCTCAAGGCCAGATGCCATCTTAGAAACGTCAACCATTGCTCAGGTGAGGAAACTAAGACCCAGAGAAAGTGACTTATCCACACAGAGGTGGTGCCAGACCAGGTTGCTTACTAGTTTGTCACTGCCCAGCTGCAGTAAGATGACTGAGAACCCAACTGGCACTTGAGTCCCCCAGAGACCTTCTGAACATAACCCTGTCCTGACTGGGTGGCTTGCTTGCAAGGGCCAACGTGACCAACCCCAGCCTGACTTTGTGAGGAAGGGCCAGTCTGTCTGTGAGTCTGGACGAACAAAGCCAGCAGGCTGACCGCTGCCACAGCTCTCCCCAGCACGCGCTTCCAGACCCCGGCCTCGGACCCCACACACAGACCCGCCCGGGCTGGACCCACACGGCAGGGGGCTGGAATTCAGGGAGTTAGCTATGAAACAGTAACTTACTTCATCCTTGTGGCGTGGAAAAAAGAAACAGATAATTTCATTAGTGGAAGGTAAGCATGATCTGCTAAGACTGGTGGGTTCTACACGTGGGTGCTGCCTCCCAGCCCACCAGGTCTGCAGAGGGGCCCCCGGGGCTCTCCCCCGGACCACACCCAGTGAGACAGCCTGTTGAGTCCTCCTTTTCAGACCGTCCTGTTGCCCGGGCGTTGACTGCTGACAGACGACCTAAGGGACTGGGGTCGGAGGGCACTCGGCTGCAGGGACCCACACTGTCACCTGTGGAAGCTTTCCTGAGAAGCTCCAGAGAACAGGCCCACGTGTGAAGACTGATGAAACTTCTGGCTAAGATGGGGCCAAGCAGGCTTCTGTGTGGCTGGCCTGTGGCCAAAACCCAGCATGGCCCTGGTCACAGACCTCCAGCCACCCACGGAGAGAGCTACTGTTGTCATTGCATTTTACACAGGGGAAAACTGAATCACAAAAAGGACAAATGACTTGCTCAGTGTCCCACAGCTGTTAGGTGGCGAGGTGGGCCTTGCCTGCAGCCTGGGCTCGGGCTGCACTGAATCAGGGGAAGCCAGTTGGCTTGACTGCAAGGCAGGGAGTTGCTCCCAGCATCCTCCTGGGAGAGCCCTTGCTTCACCAGGAGGCGGGGAGAATCCTGCGCCCAGCAAACAGGGGCAGGACTGGAGCCATTGCCTTGTCTGCTCCCTCAGGGTGGGAGCTGGCGGGGGCGGTGCCTGGTGACCCAGTGCTGCAGCTGGGAGAGTCCGAGGTCCCCAGGCACTCTGCATGTACAGACATTGGAAAGCTTGGGCCCATGGGAAGGGGAAAAGAGAAAAGTTAATCCTGAACCCAAGCTGGTTGAGCTCGCTGTCTGAAATAAGGGAAAGAGTGAAGGGGGAGAAGAACTGCACAGCGAGACCACGCTCCCCTCCTGATCTGGACCAGAGGCCTCGGGGCAGGTGCCCATGGCCTGCCAGGACTGGTGTGCACTGTGGCTGCCCCCTTCCTGGCCCAGCCACAGGGTGGGGTAGGGCACCAGTGGTGGAGGGGTGTCCTGCATACTCTGCAGCTCCTGGGACTCACCATGAAGGAGTGCCAATGGTCAACCAGTGAGCATCCTAATTCTTAGTGAGAAAGAACATCACTGTACCTCCCCTAGAGGTTCAGAAAGCCCTGCAGTAGTGCCCAATGTGCAGAAGACGCTCGCTATGAGCCAATGGGGAATTGGAAGGAGAAGGACAGTGTGTGGTTGGACCCCGTGGGCCAGGCCTCTGCCGGGCTGAGGGGGGATGCGTGCAGCCTCTTCTTACCTCAAACTGCGGCCAGTTCATGGACATGCCTGGCCCGTGGTTGGCTCTGAACCACCTCAGGTCTTCCACCGCATCGGCCGCTTTGATGCTCTGCTCCAGGTCACAGTAAATGTTTCTGTAGCTAAACCAGGGAGAGAAGCATGATGCTTTTGGAAGACAGGGATGCCACTGTCCATCCTAGCACCGGGCCGGGCACAGCAGGCACGTGATCTACGACCACCTAGCAGCCGACGTCACAATGCAGATCAGGACACGCCGCCCTGGCCCGGCTGGGTCATCATCCAGTCTCAGCATGCACAGATGCAAGCAACCACCACGGCATGGAGCCTACCACATGGGCCTCTAACAATCAGCTGGCAACAGCGCGGCTTTGCTCTGTATCAGAATGCAAAAAGCGCCGGCACTCGGGCCACACAGGCCCCCAGTCTGGGCGGCCCCGTTTCATCAGGTCCAGAACCCAGCGTCAGGAAAAGTCCCTGCCCATCCCTTCAAGAAGCTGGGCGGTTTATGCTCGGCCATGCAAAAGCGGTATGTGAAGACCCCACCTGGCAGGGGGATGCCTTCTGCTCCATGGCTCACAGAAGCCGACCTTCCTAGGAAGCCAGTCACCACGGGTCCTGGCACTGTCACTACTAATCTACGTGTCTGGCAAGTCACCACCCTCTCTGGGCCTCACCTTTCACCTCCTTCAAGTGGGCCTAATGCCATCTGTTACAGGCTGACTTGTGTCCTCCACAACATAGGTTGAAGTCCTAACCCCCAGCAGCTCTAAATGTCCCCTTACAGGGTCCTTACAGAGGTATCAAGTCAAAATGGCCACCAGAGTGGGCCTGAACCCACGGACATCTTTCCATAAAAGGGGGAAATTTGGACAGACACCGAGAGGGAAGACGACGTGAAACCGCACAGAGAGGAGACGGCCCTGTGGCTGGAGCGATGCGTCACCAGCTGGGAAGGCCACGGACTGACAGCAAACCCCAGAGGCCGGAGCGGGCAGGCAGACCCTGCCCCAGAGCTCTCCGGCTCCCAGCCTCCGGAACGGGGGTACATTTCCCCTG
>PVKM010050464.1:0-10702 GCA_004027735.1 Carollia perspicillata
GCTGTGCCAGGTGCTGGACACAGGCCCGAGGGAGACTTGTTCCTCCTTGAGGAGGCTCCCGGTCAGACAGGCACAGGTGTCTGACAAGGCCTGTGGGAAGCTGGCCACGTGGAGCCCTGGCAGGGCCTCTCAAGTCACAGCCCACAGAGGGCCAGAAACCTCTGGCTTTGCTGGGCGCCCAGGCCAAGGCACCTGGGGCCGGGCTGGAGTGTGGCCTGGCTACTCTGGGGGAGGTGCCTTCTTTCTGGGTTGTGGTGGGTGGAGGGGCTCCTCCTCCAGGGGACTGAGGCTTTGCTGGGTGGGCCATGGGCCTCTGTGGCCACACTCGATGCTCTGTGCAGACCTTACTCTTTCTCCGGGGCACACGGGGTGAGGGAAGTGCTGGGTGCTTGTGCAGGGGGAGCCAGACCCTTGTTCTGATCACTCACACTCTTTCTCACCAAAGGTCCGGCCGCCCCATCAGCTTCATGGTGGTCTTCATCACCCCCAACCCCCTGAGCAAGATCTCCTGGGTCAACAGGTTGCACTTGGCCAAGATTGGACTCCGTGAGTAAAGCCCCAAAGAGAGCACCTCAGGCGGCAGGCTCGGAGGAGGGGAGTTGTGGGGTGTGTATCCAGGTGTGTGTGGGGGGCATTCAGGCTTGTGGGGCAGGAGGCTCCTGAGTTGAGGGGAGGTAGTGGAGAAAAAGCTGGAGCAAGGGTCCTGAGTCCTTAGATCCTGCCAGTGACCTTGGACAAGTCGCTTCCTCTCTCCAGACTTCAGCCTCCCGGTCTGTAAAACAGTGGGAATTGACATGAGGTACATTGGTGGTTGCCAGGGACCTGGGGGGATGGGGAAATGGACAGAGACGGCTAAGGGTGTTTTTTTTTTTTTTTTTTTTGGTGGGAGTGATAAAAAGGCTCTCAATTTTGGAATGATGGTCGCCCAACTCTTACTATACCAGAAACCAGTAAAGTGTCACTTTAAAAAGGTAGCTTCTGTGGTAGCTGAATTATAGCTCAGCAAAGCAGCTATGAAAAAACGATGCTGGTTAGATGAAACTGATTTTCAACCAAGGATCTCTTTAGGGTTTTTTTTCTCCCAGGCACCTCCTAATAAAATAGAGGTAATGATGGGTATCTGTATTCACAGAGCGCTTCCTTGTACACACGTTTATCCAAGCCCTTTACACACTTCCTTCATTTCCCATTCACAGTAACCCTCGAGGTAGAGCTGTCGTGAACCCCTTTTTATAGTTGAGGGTTCCGAGGCCCCGAGAGGCGGGGTGACTCGCCTGAGCTCACACAGCAGGCGGGGTGGACGCTGGGCAGTTGCTCCCTGTGTGGGGCCCACTCTCCATCCCTGTCCATTCTGCTTCCTCAGGTTGGCGAGTGTCTGTCAGTCAAACCACATTCACTAAGTTATAATTTTATTTGTGCTTTTTGTGAATCGACAGGAGGCCCAGGTCCTTGCCGATCAGAGCTGTTATTCCCTGTGAGGTACTGGAATTCTCATTTTGCAGATTCCAGCCAATAGCGGCGATCTCTTTTTCCTTCTTGTTTCCACGGTGATCTTTTTATAGATAAGTATATATTTCCAATAGGTTCTGAGACATTTCCGGAAAGAAGTCGGGACCTTCGTCAATGGCTTTCATCAATTAAGAAACTGTTTATTGAGTCTCTGCAGTAATTTCAGGCTACGGGAAAGGAGCAGTGGCAAACTCAGAAAGGTCCCTGGTCTCATGGAGCACACAACTCAATGGGGGGCAGGCAGACTTTACACGAGGAGCAAATCCGCAAGGAAGGGTGCGCTGCCAGGGGTACGCACTGGGTGACGTGACTGGCACCAAGCCTGGGCGTCGGGTGTGCTGTCACAAAGGGCGTCTGAGGCAGTGACATCTGAAGCTGTGCACAATTTTGGGAACAATGACCCAGACTTGAAAACAGCAAGTGCAAAGGTCCTGAGGTGGCCAGAGCCGGTGAATTGGGCAGGTGGAGGCTGGGGGTCGGGCAGGTTTTCCAGAAAGCCAGGGCAACGTGTCTAGAGCTCACTCGGGGTGTGACGGGAGCTGTTCGTTGCAGCACAGAGAGATGGAGAGTGGCGTGGCCTGGCTTCTGTTTGAGCGAATCATTCTGGCACTGTGCACAGAGGGCACATGGAGGTCGGGGCGTGGGGAATGGGGAGGAGGCTGTGGCTTCGGAGGAGCTAGGATCAGAGGCTTCTGCTCATCCAGTCCCTTCTTGGATCTGGTGCTGATGTTGCAGGCCTCCGCTGGATGTTTCGTGGTGACCGGGAGGGTGGAGGAAGGATTTGAGGCAGAGGCTGTTCCCTGCCCTGAAAGAGGACTCTGGGAATTCGAGCCCGAGGAAAGGCCAGGTCGGCTCCGCACCTGCCGGGCTGCAGGCCCCGAGCTCCCCTCCCGCCCGTGCAGCGGTTGCTTCTCGGGCAGACGCCTATGCCTTGACTGTCTGCCTGCTCTAAAGGCAGGTGGGTCTCCTGTTGAAACCCCAGGTGCTTTGCTGAATGGAACCTGGCGTCGGAGGGAGAGGCGCCGACTGATATGAGCATCTCAGTTCTCGGCGGCCTGCAAAGCTCAGCCGCCCTCTCTCAGCAAAAAGTTTTTACTGCAGCAAAAAGTTTTAATGGCACGACAGTCATTTGAAATCTTATTTGAATGCCTGGGTCCCCCTGGGGCTGGAATAATTTGTTCCTTCTATTTTGCTGGTTTGTTTTTTTAATCTTCAGTGCCTGGTGGGGAGGGGAAAAAAACAGGAGCCCGTTAGAATGTGTTTAAAAAATTTATTCACAAAGGATATTATTCCTTTAATTTGTTTTTCTATATCTTACTCTCTCCCTGACTGCAATGCTGATCATAACCCGCTGAAGACTGAGAAAGGAGAGGGCTGGGATCTGGGAGGGGGTGTTGGTTCTTCCCCTTAGAAGGACAGGGGACCTGGCGAGTCTGGGGACCCGGTTCACCTCCCGTTGTGGCCGCCACTATGCTGTGTGGTCTGGGAAAGGAGGCTTCCCAGAGCCCTTTCCTTGCTGTGTTTTGGGATCTTAGCACCGCGTTAAGTGGAGTCAGTCTGCCTGGGTTCGGTTCCCCGCTCTGCGCTTGCCTTACCAGCTCTGTGATCTTGGGCGGACGACGCAGCTTCTGGATGCCTGGGGTTCGCTGTCAGAAGGTGGGGACGATGCCAGTGCCCCCACCCCAGGTCTCCAGGGAGCGTGTGGGGAGACGGTGCGTGGGGGGTGTCTGGGGTGGCCAGCAGCTGGCCCGTGGGAGGAGCTCCTAGCACAGGAGTGTCTGCATCTCACCGCCTAAGGTCACGCGTGCTCTAGTGCAGAGCCAGGCCGGGAAACCCTCCCACCTGCCTGCCGATCGCTTTCCCATTTGTGTGGGCTCCAGAGAAGGGCTGCAGGTGGAAGGTACTTCCTGGGCCGCTGGCTCCTCCCCCACCACGGCCTCCTGTTCCTCACCCCTTGGGCGGGCAGGCTGTGCGGGCCAATCCCACGCTCCCAGGGGCACGTTTTCACAGGCATAGCCTGGGGTCCCTCCCTCGCTGCCTCTGACCTGGCTGCTTTCCCAGCCCCCGGCCCTTGCAGCGACGCCATTGCTCCTCCTGGCCGTGGTCCAGTTACGGAGGTCTGAGCCCAGTCCAGGTGCGCACTCTCCCCCTCGTGTCCTCGGACCCTCAACTACCCTAAGCTTGGGACCTGGCCAAGCCCTCGACCAGAAGGAGTGGGTGTGCCCTCTGGGCAGGAGCCAAGGGGCCTTGGGGGCAAAACTTGGGTTTTACCCCTGCTGGCTGACCAGGACCACTTCCCTGGCCTCCAGTGTCTGCCTGCAGGGGAGGGGTGTGGGGAAGACTGAGCTGAGGCCCTGCCAGCCCTGACTCTGTGCTGGGGTGGGGGGAGGGGAGGCAGAGAAGGGCAGTGGGCTGTCCACGGGGCAGAGTGACAGAAGGCATCACGCTGCGGCTGAACGCAGGAGGCGCATGGGAGGCCGGTCAGGGCTGGAGAAGCAGGGCAGGCCAGCAGTGCTGGTGGGGCAGCCCCGTGGGCATCACCTAGTACTCCTGGGGAGGAGTAGGCAGTGCTCTTACCCTTCAGGACAATGGTCACAGCGGGTTCTTTTCTCGGGTGCCCAGGGAAGGCCAGGTATCCTATCCGTTCTTCCCAGTGCTCACGACAGGTCCAATGGTGGGAATTATGCCTGCATTTTCCAGATGAGGCAGCAGTCTTGGAAGGGTGAAGCGCCCAGCTCAGCGCCACACCGAGCCGGCGGCTGAGCCAGGACTGCCAGGGCCCCTGTGTCAGGGCCAGCCTCCCGCAGCCTGCAGGGCTGTTCTGTGGGCTCAGAGGTCAGGGAGTGGAAGGGGACAGGGTCTCCAACCCTGAGCTGCCCCTGCTGCCCCGCGGATAGGCACCCTTGTGTTCAGTGGGTGCTGCTGAGCTGGGTGCTAAATAAGCCCCCACTTAACGTCATTTGGAAGTCACAGCTTTGCCGTCGGTGCCAGTCCTTAATGTCCCTTATCCCATGCGGGCCCTCAGTTTTCAGCGACAACAGCCTTCTGATTTGGTCCCAGCCGCTCTGGTTTTGTGATGGAGACAATGGCGGTGGCAGATGGGCAGCCCCAAACTCCATTTTCTTTTAACGTTCCCAGGCGCAGGCAGGCGAGGCACCATCTGGAAGGAGAAGGTCAGATCGTTACAGAAATATATACTAATAAATCGCCAGGACTCGGAGGGCTGTGGGGGAGGGGGGAGGGGTGGAGCTCAGCGCGTGACGCGGTGACGGGGGAGCTGTGTTCACAGACCGGGCTCCAGGAGGCCGCCTGGCAGGGGGTGGGGTCTGGGTGCTCTGCGGGGCCCCTGACTGGTAGAGGTGAGGGGCTGCGTGGCTGTAAACTCCTCGAGAGCAGGGACACACTCAAACTCGCCTGTCTTTAGTGCTGCAGAGGAGGCGGGTGCTGCCCACAGGCGGGTGGGCTGTCTCCGCGATCACTCAGCGTGGCGCGCCGTGCGAAGTGCTCCCGTGGCTCAGTTCCGTGGCCCCTGCGCCCTGCCTTTGACTTCCCTCGGCCTCTGTTTGCTCGGGGTAGAACGGGGTGGAGACACCGAAGCCTGGCGGCCACGAGGATGAAAGGAGAAGCGTGTGGGGCAGCTTTGTGAGCTGTGGAGAATGGAATGTGTGGCGACGCCGTCCTGTGCCGTAGTTGGCCTTGTCCTTTCCTTGGTGGCCTCTCCTCCTCAGTGGAGGGCACCAGGTTTGACGTGACTTTGTCTGCAGGACCCAGTGGGGCAGAGGGGCCGTTTAGGGAGTGAGCTCACTGCCCAGAGACTCTACTGCTGGTGGGAGTGGGTGCACCGGGCGAGAAAGCCGGGTGGGGACAGGCGCTGGAGCCTCTGCTGATGCACTCGGGTTGCCCAAGTAGTAATGGCCGACATTTGCAAAGGTCTTTCACTTCTCAAAGAACATCCACACCTGCTACCTTATTCCAGTTCCTCTTGCTGTGACTGACACTCAGGTGCCACTTTTCTCTGGTAGCAATGGCATTTAAAAAACCCACCTTATTGAGGTGTGACTGGCGTACCAAAGCTGTGCACATTGGATGCATACAGCTGCATGAGTTTGGAGGTTCGTGTGAACCTGTCGCCACAGTCTAGGCCGTAACAAGCCCCTCCCCTCCACGGAGGCCCTCCTGCCTGCCTGTCTGCTAGTTTTTCTGATGAGAACCATGAACGGAACATCCACCCTCTCGGCCAGTTTTGAGCACACGATACGGAACTGCTGGCTATAGGCACTGCGTCGTGTGGATGGCCTAGGATGTGGTCCTCGTGTGTAACTCACACTAGACGTTAAGTGGCCGCTCCTGCTTGAGGTGTCCCAGCGTCTCTGGCTTTTGCCTGCTCGTTGTCCAGCGTCACCATGTCCAGCGTCAGTCATGCCCAGGGCTGTCAGCAGGGGGCTGGGGGGCCAGGGGCCCAGGGGCCGGGGGCTGGGAGACTGCCTGGTTTAGTACAAAGAACCTGGGCTTTGAGTTTTAGACAGACCCTGGTGCCCAGGTGGGCTTGGCCATCGAGGATCATGTCCTCCTCATCATCCATAAAGTGAAAATCGTTATCTGACTGTGCTCAGTTACTGTGAAAACGAAGCCAGGGGACACGTGTCGCACTCAGCGTGGGCCTGATGCGAGGATGCACAGTAGGTGCTCTTTGGCTGCACCTTGCTCCTGCTGTGCGGCTCCCAGGATGGCGGTCGTCCTGTGGGGCGTAGGGACGGGCTCCTTAGCGGGGAGAACTCTGTGGATGAGATAGAGGCCTGCTCACCCACTCACTCGCTCACTCCTTTCATTCATTCTTTTAGCCCACGCTCGCCAAGCACTAACTCCACGAAGGTAGTGTGCTAGGTGCTAGGGAGACAGTGGCGAGTGAGATACCCCAGATCCTTCTGCCTTGAACTGACATTCTAGAGACACACAGAGATGGGTTATAAACAAGAAAGCAGGCACAGTGATTTTAGATAGTGGTGAAGGCTACGGGAGAAACTAAACAAGGTCAAGGCCTTTCCCCCTGAGAGAAGAGGGCCGCTGCAGCCAGGGTGGTCAGGGAGGACTTCCTGGAGGCGGGAGCCCTGACCCATGTGAAGGAGCTGCTGCAGAGAAGGCGGTTTAGCAGATGATCAGAGGTCTGCAAGTGTGAGACCAGGGCCTGGGCTCAGGCTTGGGCGTCTGTGCTTGTGACAGGTCCCTGGGGGCTTCTCTACCCAGTTGGACAGGGGGACCTGGAGGTTTCAGGGCAGCTGCAAAGGAAGCAGGGGAAAGAGCCATCCCCGTCACCAGCACCAGCACCATCAGGCAGAAAGGCAGCCTGAACTTGCATCGTCATAATCCAAAATCGTCTCTCACACTGGCTGGTTTATGACCTTCTCTCTTCTCGAGAAGGTCAGGGCAAGACAGCCGGTCCTGGGCCGAGTTCAGCCTTTCAAGGCCCCTTGACACCTCTTCCCACCTCTTATTTCATTGGATGCTCACAACAACTGGAGAACGAAGGCATTTTTATTGTCCCTGTTTCACAGGTGAAGAAATTGAGGCTCAGGGAGTTGGGATGATTTGCACAAGGTTGCTAAGCAAAAGGCCGGTCAGGCTGGGACTCAGACCTAAGGTGTCCTCGCTCATTGCTGGGGACCCTCGGCCATGACCACAGGGCAGGGCCAGATTTCGTCTCAGATGGGCAAGAGTAGGGCTGGGGGTGTGTGGCTCAGCCACCGGGCAGTCCACGTCCCTGGGGCCTGCTGCCCCCTCGCCTGCTCCCTGCCCCTGGGCCCCTGACTCTCACCAGCCTCACCCAGCTCCTTCCTTTCGCGCAGGCGAGGAGAACCAGCCAGGCTGGCGCTGTCCGGACGAGGAAAAGAAGAGTAAAGCCCCATTCTGGTGCCCGACCCTGGCCTGCTGCACCCCTGCCTTCTCCTCCCGGGGCCTCAGCCTGCAGGTGAGTGGAGCAGGTGCTGCTGGGCTCGCCTCCTCCTGGGAGCACCGGCATTTGCAGGCTGCTGTGCCCACAGTGGGAGAGGCCCTGGCTCCAGATCTGGCTCCTCGGCTGCTTCCTGAGGGAGCTGGTCGAGCCTTTTTATTGCCTTAGGAGTCAGCTTTCTCACCAAAAACATGGGGGTAGAGGCACTCACTGGGTCAAGCGAATGGAAAATTCCATTATTTTGAGCTAACAAATAGCGATGATCTCATTGTTGATGGCCTGGCTCCAGCCCAGAAGATGGGCCGGAATATGCCCAAGTAGCTAGCTGAGCAGCACTTTGCGGGTTGGACCCTTTGTGGGCCGGAGCTGGGCAGACGCCGGCTTCGATGTGGGCGGGGCGAGGGAGGGCACGCGTTCCACAGCCCTGGCGCCTCCCGTTTGTCCAGCACCTCCTGTGCTCCCCCGCTGCTCTGCCATCCCTCTCTTGTCTGGGCATTTGGGAGAACCCTGCACAGAGTTGTTTGTAGACATTTCACAGGTAAGGAGCACCTAAGGCTCAGAAAGATGATACGACTTCCTGAAAATGACACAGCCGGTCAGGACGGGCCCAGGAATGGGACCCTTGCTCTGTCTGATTCCAACACCTGTGACCTGAACCTCCACCGGTCATCTGTCCCTGGTGTCCTGGCCAGCCTCACTCCTTTTTCTGGAGCAGCGGCTGCCACTCGTCCTCCCAGGGAGCTGAGGCCATCCAAGCTCTGGGAAGGAGAGAGCAAGCTTGGCACCTAGGCCCGGATAGATAAATCCCAGGAGATAAGCTGATGGGGCTGCAGGTTGGGGCCCCTTAGTAGCTGAAAGAGCATAGCCTTGAGAGGTCAGTTTATTCATTAGTTCGCCCATTCCTCCATTCGTCTGTCCATCTGCAAATGATTGTTGAGCACCTACTGTGTGCCAGGCCCTGTGCTGGACACTGAGAATATAGTGGTGCCCAAAGCATGCCACGTACCCTCATGTAGCTTCAGTCTACAGAGAGACAGGAAAGACCCCGGCAAACAACAGGAAAGAGAAGGGAGCCGTGTGTTATAAAGAAAACAAATCAGATCTAATGGATACAGAGATGAGGCCAACATAGTGAGGGGGTCAGAGGGGGCCTCTTGGAGGAGGTGGCATTTAAACTGAGACCTGAATGACATGAACGATGCAACCCCACGAGGGCCCAGGGGAAGAATGTTCCAAATAGACAAAGCAACAGAGGGCAATGCCCCCGCCCCGCCCGCCCCCCATAGGTGCAGTTGGGCAGCCAGTGGGCTGTGGCTCGGTGAGCCAGGAGAGGCTGGGCGGTGCGGTCTGAGGGTAGGTGAGCTGGGCCAGGTTTGGATTTTATTCTCAGAGCAACCAAAAACCAAGGATGGCTCCAAGCAGGGGACTGGCGTGGCCTGGTTTGTATTTTTGGAAGGATCATCTGATCCCTCTGGCCGTTGTGTGAGTGCGAACTGAGACGGGGAGACCACACAGAGCTCAGCGCCGGGCCTGCTGAGCCCAGGCAGGGCCGGGGCGGTGCCATGGGGGTGGGGGTGAGGCAAGGGAGGCCCTTACCTCGGGCGCCAACACTCCCCGTTGTCCAGATGATGTTTTGATGCAATATTTAAAACATTCAAATCAGCAAACGGTGGCATTGGCCTGGCTGCTTTTCTTTGTAAATAAAGGGCTGGGATTAGGGTGAGGCAGGGTCAGGTCCGGTTTTCATTTCAACTCTTGGTAATTTGTTCATCCTGGATTTTTTTTGCATTAAGTTTGATTTTTAAAAATAGCATTGAAATATTTTTCTGATGTCCGAGTGTTTGGACACCCCCTGAGGCTTGGCGCCTGAAGTGAGCGCCCCCTGTCCTCATCCTGGCCCTGGCCCTGGCGGAGGCAGGGGGTGGGGGACATGGGGACACAGGTGGGGAGTGCAGTGGAGCAGGGCTGGCCTGAGGTGAGAGATTGGACGAGGGCTGAGGGGAAGGAAAGCAAGCCTGTGCCCAGGTCTTCGGCCCGTACACCTGGAAGGTGGCGTCGCTGGCGGTGCGGTGTTCCGGGTACCACGGCCTGATTTAGGGGCTCAGGGAGAGAGAGCCCCAGCATCGGGTCCCCGGCACCGTGCTTGAAACCCATAACCAGGGCTCAGTAAACGGTGGCCATAGCAACCAGAGGATAGTTCTTGAAGTTCTTTACTCTTGACCATGTGATGGCAAGCCCTCCCACGAGGTGTCTGCGTGCCAGGCCCTGCTCTGGGTGCTGCTTCGCAGGGACTCACTCTCTCGTCCACCCAGCTGCCCCATAGGTGGGGCTGTCAGTCCTTGAGGCCAGGAGAGGGGTTTCAGGGCAGAACTTGCCCCGTCGCCCTGGAAGGAGATTCTTCTAGACTCCTGCTGGATCCTGCTCCTTTCCGCCTCTCACTGGGGCTTAGCTGGTGTGTGCCGTGGTGTGGGTCCCCCCACTAAAATTTCCAGGGCTGGCTGGGATGCCTTTCATTTCTGTTGGGCTGGGGAAGCCTGCCCTTCGTAGGGCTTCTGTCCTTATTTATTGAGGAATGGAAGGCCTACTGCTTCTTTTGAGCTCCTTCCCAGCAGGCCTTGGGGTCCGAGGAGCGGGGGTTGTTCAGGGTCCACCCTGCCTGTGTCTCACTGGGCTTAGGGCCTCTGTGGGGAAGGCTGACCGGGGGTGGGGGTGGGGAATGGTCTCCATCTTCCTTCCACCCTGGGCCTCTTGGGACTATAGGACTTACTTAGGTGGTACCCTGACAGGTCACCCCCTGGGGGGCAGAGTCACACACAGGCCACACCTCCAGGGCAGAAGAAACCCCCACCCAGGTGTGGAGCCACCTGCCGCTTTGAAGCTGGGGAAAAGGGCCCCAGAGGCTCTCCATTCGGAGCTCTCGGGGCTGGGATGTGCAGGCTGGAAGCACCCTGACCCCTGCCCTGTGGAACCGCCCACGAGAGCCCAGGGAACTGCGGGTGAATCCTGGGGTAACACACCTGTGGAGCTCCTGAGGGACCTGCCAGGGCGTGCATGTCCCCGTTTGCTGGGCCCCAAGACACCAGCACAGTGCCTGTGCCTGCCTCCCAGCCTGGATGGATGGACGGATGGAAGGGTGGATGGACAGACGTGCCCTGTCATCAGCCCTGTGCTGGTGGCAGGTGCCTTAGGGCCTCGGTGCGCTGGTACCTTGTCTGTTACCTTGGAAAGTTGCGAGCGTGCTGGCCA
>PVKM010050465.1:0-10703 GCA_004027735.1 Carollia perspicillata
CTGCTCTTTATACCATTCCAGTAATTTTACCTTTTCTAGAATATCATGTATTTGGATTCATATGCTGTGTAACCTTTTCAGATTGGCTTCTTTCACTTAGCAATAGCTCATCTCTTTTTATAACTGAATAATATCCCATAGTCAGGATGTACCTGTTTATTTATCCACTCACCTGCTGAAGGACATTTTGATTGCTTCCAAGTTTTGACAATCATGAATAAAGCTGCTATAAACATCATGATGCAGAGTTTTGTGTAGACGTAAGTTTTCACTCATTTGGGTAAATATAGAAGTGTGATTGTGTTTTTGGTAAAAAACAATATGATAAGAGTGTGTCTAGCCCTGGCTGCTGTAGCTCAGTGGATTGAGCGCAGGCAGCCAACCATAGGGTTGCTAGTTCGATTCCCAGTCAGGGCACATGCCTGGGTTGCAGGCCAGTTCCCATCAGGGGACACACAAGAGGCAACCACACATTGATGTTTCTCTCCCTCTCTGTCTCTCTCCCTTCCCCTTTCTCTAAAATAAATAAAATATTTTTAAAAAAGAGTGTGTCTAGTTTAATAAGAAATTGCCAAACTATCTTCTGTAGTAGCTGTGCCATTTTGCATTCTTACCAGCAATGAATGAGAGTTCCTGTTGTTCCCCATTTTTATTCAGCATTTTGGGTTTTTGTCATTCTAATAGGTATACACTGTGGTATCTTGTTTTTAATTTGCAAATCCCTAATGACATGACGTTGATCATCTTTTCATATGCTTATTTGCTATCTGTGTATCTTTTTTGGTGACATTCAGATCTTTTGACCATTTTTAATTGTTTTTTTTTTGTTATTATTGAGTTTTAAGAGTTCCTCGTATATTTTGGATACCAATCCTTCATCAGATATATGTTTTGCAAAGATTTTCTTTCAGTTTTTGGTTTGTTCTGTGCTTTAGTTTTTACCATTACCAGGATGCTTGCTCTCCAGTTGTGAGAAATAATCAAGTTAAGAAAATTTCCTTCTCCACGTGTCTAAGAACTTTTGTCAGGGATGGCTTCAGGGAAGTCCTTGAAAATTATTTGGCTAAATGAATACATAGATTTATTTTTAGCAAGGCATCTCTGTTTTAATCCAGACACTTAAAAACACATTATTCATGGTATCTGTCCCTCTACTTGTCTGTAGCAGTTTCTTCCTGCGGCCATTCAGGCTTCTGCCTCTGAAATCATAAATCTGGAAATTTTGCTATCTGAACACATTTTCCCATTTTTCCAGTTTTGCCGTTGTTGAATTTATTCTCAGACTTCAGTGAGGTTTATAGTCCCTTAAATCTTCCCTGCCTTCAAATTTGTAACTTTTTTCCTGGCATCACTTCATGGCATATGAACACCATGGTTGGTCACTGTCAGTCAAGAGTATCCTCAGTTCTGCATCTTTTCCTTTTCTCCTGCATGCCATGCACTGGATAATCCATCCAGCTGTGGATTAACAGCATTGTCCATTTCCTGTGTTCCTGCTCTAGGGCGTGAAGAAATGATTGAATCACATTAACTCTGTTATTGGTTCATGAGTTCTGCCCTCATCTGTGCGTATAGTACTCTCTTTAGCAGTTTCTTGTCTGTAGTTTATTTTCTGCTTCATCAGAATGACTATTCTTTCTAAATATTTATGCATTTCTGATAAGCTCAGGTTCGTCTCTCTTCATCACAGGAGACCCCATACTTGAGGAAAGTGATTTAAAATAAAATCCAACTAGGCCCTAGTCGGGTAGCACAGTTGGTTATGTCAAGGTTGTGGGTTTGTTCCCTGGTCAGGGCACATACAAGAAACAACCAATGAATGCTTAAATAAGCGTAACAACAAATTGATCTTTATCTCTCTTTCCCTCTCTCCTTCTCTCTCTAAAAGCCAATCAATCAATAAAAGAAATTAAAAAAACCTAACAAATCTTTGTTATTTCTTGTATCATACCTTTTGTTATTCAGATAAAGATAAAATTCTTAAGTTTATCATGCCCTTTTTAGTCTGCCAGACTCATCTCTCTCCTCTCAGAGCTTCACTGGCCTTTTTTCCAGATCCTTATTATGCCAGGCTCATTCTAGCATAGGGTCTTTGAGTATGTTCTTCCCTCTGCCAGACAGTTTTTCTCTTTTGGTGTTTAATTTGTATTCATCTTTAGCAATTACCTTTCTCAAAGCTTTTCCTGGCTTTCCATTGGATTGAAGATAGATTAGATTCCCCCTGAAATAATTAATAATAATGAGAGTAACATCAGGAGTTTATTGTGTGCCAGGCGCTGTTCTACGTAATTTATAAATACAGATGAGGAAACTGAAGCAAAGAGTGTTAGGTCACTTGTTCAAAGTCACATAGCCATTTGGTAGCAGTATTGCTATTTGAACCCAGGCAGTGAGGTTGTAAACTACTGTACTGTAATGGTAATTTTAATTGTGTGATTTTTGGTTAGTTACATTCCTTGGTAGGCTCTAAGTTCCTTGAGTTCAGAGACTGCACTTGTGTGGTTAATTTTTGATTCTCCCATGTTAGGACATAGACTGGCAATGAGTAGTATAGGCTATAACAGAATAAATCACTTAGTTGAGTAAATAGAAGCTTTCAGTGTG
This sequence comes from Carollia perspicillata, assembly GCA_004027735.1. NCBI lineage: Eukaryota > Metazoa > Chordata > Mammalia > Chiroptera > Phyllostomidae > Carollia > Carollia perspicillata. Next base: position 2,605 of record PVKM010050465.1, read on the forward strand.
ATCTTCCTCAGTTGTCTTCCCCTCTGCTTCCAAACATTAGATCCCTTGTTTGAAAGAATGGTGCCTTTGTTTATTTCAAAATGTAACCCCTAATCCCTCTACCTGTTTACCTTTTATAACCTAAAAATAATATATGTGTATTATTAAAAGATTAGTGTAACTGTACAGAAAGTAAATGTCCTTCTCTGCTTTCTTCCTTCCTTCACCTTTCTCACTTTCCAGAGGTATCAACTGCCAGCAGTTAAATGTGTGAGGGGGTGTAACTGAACAGACTGGGGCTCAGCTACATGGTACCTTGACACATGACCCAACAATTAGTGTTGAAGGAAACAGGTTTTTATGTACAGGGTTCTAACCTCAGAGGGTGGGCAGCCGGGCAAGGTGGTCAAGGGAACAGCGAGAGCACTCCTGCTCAGAGCTCTCTTCTCCCACGAGCCCTAGCATTTTCCTTGCTCCCCCAAAAGGCTATAAGCCAAAACCATTCCCAGAAGTTCCCCATTTCCTTATCTGTTCTTAAGCCAGTCCTGCAAACAGATCCCCATTCTCTCTGGAATGTGCACTTGAGTGTTTCAGAGCCACTGTCCTCTCACAGCAGCTCTCTCCTTCAGGATTCAGGTTGTGCAGTTCTTCACTTCCATGTAGTGGTTCAGGAAAACATATGCCATGTTACACTGGATCATGGTGGAGTCCAGGGAGGCACATGTCCCAAGACAGTGGCTTCTCTGAATGTCCTTAAGAGAAGCAGAAGTCTGCGACTCAGCATTCCTGGTCTCAGTTCAGTTCCGCTCCAAGCATCTCCTATGAACCCGTGTTGGTTAGGCAGGTCCCTGCACAGCTCCCTCAGCTTTGCTGCCGTCTTCTCCAGGCAGGCTTCCTTGTGGGCCTGGTGTTTCCTACTCCAGACCTTGTGGCATGCTCTTACTCCAAACCGTGTGGTCTCCCCCTTACACACTAGACCTCGTGGTGGACTCCCTTCTTTTTCAGTCTGCCCTCATTTTAATGCTTAGCCCAGGAACTCCCAATGTGACCTCATACCTGACTCATCCTATGATGTGTTAGCATTAACCATTTTTGCCCGTTGCCCAGTATATTTTACCTTCTTTCAGCTGCCCTCTTTAGTCAGGGCAAGACTTCCCAGTGACACAGGGGCATCTGCCTCCCTTGGTGGTGTCACAAGTCGCTGTAGGCTGCTAAAGTCAAGTACACCTTTTGCCCTGGGCTGCAGTCCTCTTCCCTTCAGGAAAGGCATGGCTCTTAACTTGCTGTTGTTATGCAAAGTATCTTAAACCAGATCATCCAGTTCCTTCTTCCCCCAATGAAGGCTTGTGGGGAATATGCTCTGCTATTTTCACGGGACCCCTGCTCTCCACCGCATTACAGGGTGACGCCCGCCAAAACAGAATTATGTTCTGGAGGTTGGGCCCCTTGCAGTACAGGCTTCTTCCCCCGCTAGGTGGGTGTTCAAGGAACCCCTCCGTATCTGTGTGCCAGCTGGTGTGAGAGGCCCTGTTTGGCTTCAGTAGGGTCTTTTAAATAGGGTTCTGCTGTTATCCCTAGGGTATCTTGTTCTGTTGATCAAAAATTTTGGATTAATAAATGATATTGTTTCAACTGGTAAGTCTAAATTTATAATCACTCGGAGGTTTTTTTGTGCTCCAGGGTCACCCCAACCTAAATTATCAGCCTATTAGAAGTGGTTTTGTTCCATTTGGTGGTTGGTAGTTCCCCTTAGGCTAAATAATAAAAGCTTCATAGGGTCTTCTGGTCTTATTTTATCTCCCTGCCTCTTCACAGGGAGGTCAGTTTCATTGATTGAGAGTAAGAGACAGTAAGTGAATTTTTTTTGAAAGAGCAACATGTTTTCTAATTTATGATGGGTGATTTACAAGCACACTTTCCCACACTGCCCAAACAGCATGATCCCCTTGAGCCACCCTCTGTTCACCTGATCTTGCCCTGAGTAACTTTATTTTTGTTTCCCTGGATGCAAAAAGTCCTCAAAGGGAAACGTTTTGCCCGTGTGGAAGAGGTGAAACAAAAAAATGGCAGAAACACTCAGAGGTATCAAAATCAATGAGTTCAAAAACTGTTTTGAGCAGTGGAAAAAAAATGTCTTCATAGGTGTATTGCATCAGTTGGAGAGTACTTTGATAGCGACTGAAGTTTAAACGTGTAAGAATAAATACACAATTTTTGATAAATTCCGTTTTTTGAGAGTCCTTGTACATCTTGTGTACATGTACAAACTGTGTGTGAAACCGGAAAAGACAGTATTTGTGCTGCCTGTCACTTACCAGACCCAATAAGCAGAGACCGGGATTGAATCTTTATGGGCGCTTTATTCAAATGGCCAGCAATCTGAGAAGATGGCAGGTTTGTACCCTTTCAGACCATCTTTGATTCCATTTCAAACCAACCCTTTTTATAAGAAGAAAAGTGTAGGTAAGGGGATTGGAATTCAGGGAAAAGTTAATTAGATAAAGGCTGCAGCATTCTTCATCTGTGACCTGGGTGGTGGAGGTCTCACCCTGGAACACAATGGCTCAGATACTATCGGGCTTGCTTGCTGTCTTCCTGAGGCACAGAGGTGGGGCTGCTTGAGATCCTGGAGTCAGGGTGGGTCACACCTTCAGTTCCTGAAACAATAGCTTTTTACACACACTGATTACTAAGCTTATTAGCTGTTACCTAAAGCTAAAATTTTTCCAACATTTGAGTCCTCCATCATATGGATGCTTAAAGTACACAAAAGGGAGTGTATGTAATATGCATGCTATTCTGTTTTAATATTAAAAATTAAGTTATAATACCGTACTATAGATTTGCAAAATGTCATAATTGAGGGAAACTATATACAGGTTACATGGGATCTCTGTTTTATTTTTTCTATTACTATAATCTCAAAATAAGAGTTCAATAAAAAATTATAGAAATCTTGTTATATTAGCATATTTGTGTCTTTTTCTAAATGTCTGTGTGAGATTATGTTGTTTAGGTGTGCATTATTTATTTCACCTTTCCCCTGTTAATGGACTTTTATTTCCATTTTTTAATTTAAACATTTTTTTAAAGATTTTATTTTTATATATCTTTAGAGGGGAAGGGAAGGAGAGAGGGAGAGAAATATCAATGTATGGGTGCCTCTTGTGCGTCCCCTGCTGGGAACTGGCCTGCAACCCAGGCATGTGCCCTGACTGGGAATCAAACCACGATCCTGTGTTTCGCTGGCCCACACTCAGTCCACTGAGCTGCACCAGCCAGGGCTCATTTTTTTATTTTTGTCAACAGTGAATTCATAGCTTTATACTTGCTTGTGTATATATGCACAGCCAAGTTTTAGAAGAGGTAAAAGGCTCAAAAGATGTGCACATTTGAAATTTTGAACAAAGCTGGCAGGCTCATCTCCAAACCAGTTTATGCTTTCATTAGCAGTTGGGATAGAGCCTGTTGCATCTTGTATTTACCTGCACTGTTATGATCCCATTCCTCCATTTCTTCTTTGCTGCTTTTTAAAAATTAATCATTCTTTTTCCATTTAATATATCTCCTGTTGGCTTTCTTCTGTCTGCCTGTAATCTAACAAATCCTCCCAATGGTATGGCTTTTCTCTAGCTAGGTGTTTTACTTGATTTACTTCTTATAGCAACCCACAAGGTAGTTCTTACTATCTTTTTACAGGTGTGGAAACCCAGACAGAGAGAAGTTAAGTGACTTGCCCAAGGGCACCTAGAGTGAGTAGCTGAGTATTAACCCAGTCAGCCTGGTTCCAGAGTTGGTGCTCTTGACCACCATGCTTAAGAAGGGGTTGGGAAGCTACTGCCAGCTGCTCAGATCTGTCCTGCAGCCTGATTTTGTATAACGCAGCTAAAATGCCTTGTACATCTTTAAAACGTTGTTAAAAACAACAACAACAACAAATGTGGGACAGTGTGTGACCCACAGAACTTAGAGAAAAAGTTCACTGACCCCTGCTAGTAACTCTTTTTACCACTAAATTTCTGCTTCACTTTCTTTTCTTTCCTCCACCCATGGTAATCTTATACAGGGTCGGGCAAAAGTAGATTTACTATTGTTTGCATTGAAAATAATACAATAATTAATAAATAATAATACAAGAATACACTCTGTTTTGTGTACTCACAACTGTAAACCTACTTTTGCCCTACTTTGTATCTGTTCTAGTTACCTAATTTAAATTCTTGGTCTGAGCTCTTTGTGTAATGTGACACTAATTACCCTGTTTTTAAATTTTTTCTTTCCTTTAGTTTTCAAAACAGAAGTACCTTCTGTTTCTTCTTACTTCACTGACCTACTACTACTTTTTTAAAATAATTTTTCAAACTGATTTTTTAGAGAGAGAGGGAGAGAAGCATCAATTTATTCTACTTATTCATGCATTCACTGGTTGCTTCCTGTATTCGCCCTGATCGGGGATCCAACCTGCAATTCCTGTGGTTTCTGGATGATCCTCCAGCCAACTGAGTTACCTGGCCAGGGCACTACTGCTTCTTAAACCCCTTTGCTACTGTTTCTCTGTCTGCTTTGTAATTGATTATATTCTTCTGAATTCAGTCCTTGGAACCTTTCCTCCTAACCCATCTTCAGTCCCACTTTCTCTTCCTTTCCCTCTTCTGTTACAGAATGGATGCGTGGGGGGCGGTGGGCAACATGCTGTTACCAAAAGGAACCCCCTTCTCCCAGGGTCCCCCCGTACTAGGTTCGCCTTGTCCACCACCAGGGAACTGTGGCTCTCAATCACAGAGACTGGAGAAAAGGAAAGGAACTATTTATTCAAAAGTTGTACAGACTTAGAGTAATGACTTTTTGTCTTCGTTAAAATCCCAAAGTCCCTTAAAACATCCTCAGACACACACAGTCCTTCCTTCCTCCCTTTGTCCAGCCCAGAGTATGGTATATCAGAGAAAGAAATAGAAGTCTGCGGCTCAGGTAGCCCCTGGTTCTTCCCAGTAATCTGGCTCGGCTGGCAGGCCTCCTGCAGTTCCCAGCACCATCAGCAGTGTTGCTGGGATCTCCACTTCTTCATTCAGAACCACATGGCACCTTCTCCTGGACCACCAGCAAGAGTCCTTTACCCCTTTCCTTCCCTGCAAGGTCTGTCCTGCTTCCTAAATCATTTGGCAAAGGGAGCACTAAAGCTGTGTGGTTTTGACCTGAGTGGGTACTGTGCCTGGGTTTAAATCCTGATGTGAATCTTCCTCTGCATCCCCATTTCCAACTTCTTCCACAATCAGCTACACCTGCCAGCATTCCCTATTTTTCCAGCTTTTCTGGGCTGCCATAGTAAGTCCTGGAAGGTGTGGCCCTGTGGTGTAGACCAAATCTTCTCCAAGCTCTCACGCAGGCTCTGTAACCAGGGGGAGTTGCCTCTCAGTTACATCTTGGGTGGAAGTCACTCCCTTCTCCCTGCCTCAAACAAAGCAATGGCCTCAGCTATTTAACATATTCATGAAACTAGTTAAAAGTTACAGATATGTTAAATGACCACTCTAGAGGTTATTTGCAAAACTGTTGGTATGCAAAACAACTCAATGGCCCTGCTCCTTGTGTCCCATCCCCCAGTTCAGACTTAATGAGGGTGAGGACATGCTATATTTTTAATATTTCCTGGACACCCTGAGTTCTGGACCCCATTACAAATCCCTTTTTGTGGAGAGGGCCCTGGCTGCACCCTGTTACACTTCTAGATCAAAAAGATCTGCATTTGAATCTGATTTCATTCTTTTCTCTCAGAGATCTGAATGAGATACTTCATCTCTCTGTTTCTCTCAAAGAGTGAGAATAGTGGTACTTGCTCTGAGATTGGAGCTACTGAGGAACTACAAGAAGACAGCAAGCTAATAGCAAAGCAAGGAGTTTATTGAAAGTGGGGTTCCTTGGAGCGAGGGAGGGGAAGCAGCTGGGCTGAGGCCAGTTCCCAGTTCAGACCAGTTCCCACCTGGGTGCTTCTGTGTAGGGTCTTTGAAGAGCATGCCCCCTGCTCCCCGCCCCTCCCCCCCACACACACACTATGGGGACTTGTAATTGGTTACTTTGAACTGTTCTACTTTCTTCCTTCTCTTATTGGGTGTTTCTGTCCTGGGGCTCTCTTGTTCCTGGGACTTGTTCCCATGGCTTTCTAGTTCCTGGAACTATTCTTTCCCTGACCCATTACATGGGTGCTGCTCCCCCCTGGTCTGTTTATTCCGATATCCTGTCTTGTTGCCTGGAGTGCCTCTATTCAAGGTCAGACCAGACTGTTACCTACTTCATGATTGTGTGGATTAGATTGAATAATTTATGTAAAATATTTAAACAGTGTCCTATTTATAGGAAGTACTTGATAAATACTAGAAGTAGGAATAGTAATGAAAAAGTATAGTTTTATTGGTATTATACTCTGTATCTCGAAGACTCCCAGCTTTCCTAAAGTCTACACAAGGATATTTAGCTGCCTCCTAGGACCTGTATTTGCATACCTCCCTGATACCTTACACTCTATCCAAGGTCTGAGTGTTTCTGTGGCTTCAGTGCCTAGTGACTGTGGCCTCAAATAATTACTTACTTTCTTTAACCTTTCTTTAGTCTTGACAGGGTGATAATAATAGAACTTACTTTATTAATATTAAATGAAGTAATTCTTATAAAAGTTTTTGGCAGAGTGCAGGTATATAATAATAGCTTATGAAATATAGGAATATGGGCTGTGGGTTCGATCTCTGGTTGGGGCATGTAGGGGAGGCAACTGATTAATCTCACATTGATGTTTCTCTCTTTCTCTCATAAATAAACAGGTCCTCAGGTGAGGATTTAAAAAAAGAAATATAGGGATATTATTATTATTCCTCTTAAAATTGGTCTTCTTTTTGCCCTATTTTGCCCAGAACAAGAATCTCACAAATGCTTTTCTGGTCTGTTTTCTCTTCTTTATGTTTCACATACATTTAGTCACTAAGTACTGTTGATTTTACTTCATAAGCATTTGTTTGTATTCCATTCCTTCTCATTTCTTGACAGAATTATTGTAACCTCCTAATTGGTCTCCTGCCCTCTGGGCCACCTTTCATCTTTCATTCCGATTTGTCTGTACAGAAGGGAGATCTGCTCATATCTCTCAGTGGTAGAAGCCTTAGATGTGTCCCTCGGACCTAAAATATAAAGCCTGTAAGGCTCACAACATTGCATTCTCCTTTTTGTGGCCTCATCTCTTGTTCCTGGGACTTAGGAGTCCTGCACTTGTGAGTAGATTACACTACTTAACTATTTTTTGATTGCACCAGGCACATTCCAAACTCTCATGCCTTTTTCTCTCTCCAGGTACTGCTGCTTCTGCATTCTTTTTGCTTTGAATGCTGCCCCCTAAATTACTCTTTGCAAATAAGTACCCAACTCTCCACCCAAAACACTTTATCTGTCTGCTGAATTCTTGGTCATCTTTCAGTCGTGAATCTCAACTATGTTATCTACTCTCTTCTCCCTTTAGCCTCAACCACCCTTCCAGGCAGCAATAATTGGTCCTTCACCCGGAGTTAGGAGCTAGACGTCCTTGGTTAAATAACGTAGCTGTAGAACTGGGATAAAACTGTTTAATCTATCTTTAGCTCCACTTTCTGATCTATAAAAACTGAGTAATACTAGTTTTAGGGTGAGGATTAAGTGAATTAATATAGGACAAATGCTTTGAATAGATCCTGTGCATACTTAAGTAAGCATCTCTTACATGCCTCTGTAATAGCATTTATCACTTTGTATTACAATTACTTTTCTGTGTATTTTTCCCAATAAGACTGTGTTTTCTTTGAAAGCATGCCTGTTTTAGTCATTCTTGTGTCATCGGTATCTAGTACACAGTGGACCTACAATAGACATTTAATTGGTTGTGCTATTTGCATAGGTCATAATAAAGCACTAAGTCCTCCTGTATGTCAACAATCAGTATCTTACAGTCAAATATTGTAAGTGACTGCTTTCTGGAAGTGTGACATTAGAAACACAAAGCTGTTTGTTCAGGACCTCACTAAGCTCTTCAACCAGAAATTTGGTGCTACAATGAAACTTCCTACATCTAACAGGCAGAAGGCAACTTATGGTAAGCAGTCACT
>PVKM010050466.1:0-10703 GCA_004027735.1 Carollia perspicillata
CTGTCTGTCTGTGTCCCCTCTGTGTCAGCAGCAAATAGCACAGTGCTCACTACCTAGAAGGGCCCAGAAACTCCTGCATTAACCATCTGGCAGGACGGACAAATGGAAACTGAAGCAAAACCCCCTGACTGCCGAATCTCTCTCAGATTCACCCCCCACACCGGCTCTCTTCCTGGAGCCTGGACCAGGGTCACCTGCAGGGCCTGTTACAACCCAGACATCTAGGCCTTCCTGGAGATTCTGGACACACTGGTCTGGGGTAGGGCCTGAGAATTTGCATCTCTAACTAGGCCCAAATGCTGGGGGAGGCGTGGTGGGACAGCAAGAAACCAGGGACCCAGGAGGGCCCTGCATGACTCCGGCTTCCTGCTTTTTCAAAATGAAGCAGAAATCTAAACTTTTGCACACAATCTCCAACTTTTCTAATGAAAGCTCGATTTTTTTAAACCAGTACGGGTCCAATGGAACATTCTGAGGACGGAAAGGCACCCCCGAAATCACCAGGGAAGAGTTCACCAAAGCAAATATGTCACAAGTCCACCAAAGGCAACCCCATGCCAGCAAGGGTAAAATATATTAAAAGATTCCAGGGCGAAGACCAAAATGGTTTGGGGATGAAAATATTGGGGAGAGGGAGGGGCTGTTTGGCTGAGAACTGGACGCATTATCAGCACAGCCTGTCCACATGAATCAAATCTGCCCGATAATTACTCACCTCCTTACCTCCCAGAGCCTGTTGAGTATTCGTGTTCACAGCTGCGTCCAAATTTAGCTCTGACTTCTGATAACCAGGCCTTGTCTCAGGTCTATTCCCTGACCTGGCCCTGGCTGGCATCCAAGGCTCCGGCGCCCTAGGGAGGTTTAGAAGAGAGACCTGAGTTGTGTTTCCCCGAGGCTGGGCCTTCAGGCCTAAAGCTTCGGAGCCCTGCCCAGGAGGTAGGCGGCCACCACTTGCCTGTGGCTGGTGGGGAGGTAAGAGGAGCTCAAAGAGGTTAAATGATCTGCCCACAGCCACACAGCCAGGAAGTGGCCACGCTGGGGTGTTTACCTGGGTCCACTGATATTATGTCCACTCTTCCTTCCTCTACATCTCAACAGGCTGGTAAAGTTCGTTGAATCGGTCCAAATTACCACCTTACGAAATGTTCTCAACAGTTCCCTGGCACAGTGTATTCAACGCCAAGTGACAAAGTAAGGGAACAGGAGGGCCACAGCTTTGAGTCTTGGCTCCGCTATTTGCCAACCCAAGCAAGTGACCTCTCAGCTCCTCAGTCCCCTCACCTGTGAGTAGAGATTCTGTCTCCTCAGGAAATGCCACAAGGAATATACTAGTTACACATCAAAAGACTCTAGCCCAGGCCTTGCACCAACTAAATGGGATTTTCCATTTCCCAGTTCCCAGAAGGATCAGTCCATATCCATGACGTGTTGGATAGTACGCCGCACACACAAACACACCTCTGCCATGATACCTGGCCCCCTGGCAGAGTTGCCAAAGGTGTCAGCCTCTTCCACAGCCTCCTCCCACCCCAGAAAAGTGCAGAGGCCCCAGCTTCTCACCCCAGCCCTCGGAAGCATTGTGACCGTCACCTCCAGAAACGCATTCCACAGAACGCAGCTCTACTTGTATTCATAGGTCCTGCGTTCATAAAGCCCAAGTTAAAGTTAAACATTTTTTTTCCTGCAGAACTTTTCAGAGTTTTTTAAAAAGATTTTATGTGTTTATTTTTAGAGAGAGGAAGGGAGGGAGAAAGAGGGGGAGAGAAACTTCATGTGTGAGAGTTATATTGATCAATTGCCTCTCACAGACCCCCAACCAGTGACCTGGCCTGCAACCCAGGCAAGTGCCCTGACTGGGAATTGAACCAGCAACCTTTCAGTTTGCCAAGGCTCAGTGTTTTTAAAATACTAAGATGCTTTTTGAGCCCTGGCTCTGTTATTGGTTGGAGTATCATCCCCATAGACGGAAAGGAAAGGTTGAGGGTTCAATTCCCTGTCAGGACACATGCCTAGGTTGCGCATTCAGTCCCTGGCTGGGGTGGGTACAGGAAGGCAGCCAATCAATATTTCTCTCTCACGTCGATGTTTCTCCCTCTCGCTCTCTCAAAGCAATGAAAAAACATCCTTGGGTGAGAATAAAGAAAATGCTAAGGTGCTTTTTGATACACCAAGGACAATAGTACAAAGATTTACCCAAATATATTTAACTGTGATGTCTTGATTTTTTTTTTTATTGAAAATCTTGCCAAAGTCATCATGCCTTAAAAAACACCTAACTAAGAAACACCTCTGTGCCACTTAGGCCAGGGTCTGGCCCCCTCCCACACCCAGACTGAAGCTTCGGATCCCAGCCCAGTGGACCTCTCCAATGTGCCCTCATTTATATGTCTAATGGCTTTCTCTAACATCGAGGCCACTGAGGTCTGCCTTTGTATTTCACAGGCCCTGGCCCAAGCTCCATTAGAACTATGACTGGAGCTTGAAAGATTTCAAAGGGGTGAGGGGGTAGGAGATAATAGGGAGGGTAGCGCCACCTGCAGGAGATGTGTGCCACTGCACAACGAGCGCTGCTAGGAGCTCATGGACTAGGGTCTGGAAGATGCACTTTATTCGTAAGGCGGTGACTCGGGTTGACTTAACTTCACCAGCCGGGTAGAAATTGCTCTGTCCTCATGGAGTTCCACAACAAAAGCAGGGTTTTCACAGGTGGACCTTTTATTTTTGTCTGATGGGGGTGGAAGGAGCAACATGGTCTCGACCACCATCAATGTTGTAACAAAATGTGTGTGTTGGGGAAGCAGGGGGTTTGACGTGGATGTGTCCTCTGCAGGGTTGAATGGTCATTAAAATAATGCAAAGTGGACCCCTTTTGAGTGTCTTTGTATCGACCACAATTTTGCTGTCCTGTAAAACTGGCTTTACCCTGACAACAGGTGGGCCCAACGGTTTGCAGGACCTTCGACCAGAAATGCGAGGGCTCTTCATTACCGCAACTAAAGCCACCACGGTTTCCCAGCTGTGTCCTTAGTCCAGTGTTTTGGAAAAAAATCGTTTCTCCCTAGAAGTTAAGGCCATAGCACATGGACATAAGAACCCTGACTGATGATGGACCTTGTTTTGTGATGAAAGTAAAATGAGCGTCACGCTAGTGCGCTCGGCAACAGATGTGCGCAGATGTGCTCAGGCGTACGGGCGAGCTTCCGTCAGACCTCTCGGGGCAGGCGAGGGAGGAGACCGCTCCCCACAGATCACCCCGGCCCCTCTGCATGGAAGGGGCGAGGATCGTCCCTCCATCCAGCATCCAGCCGTGGCTGCTCGAGGGCTGTTACATCCCAGGCACCGTGGCAGGTGCCGTGGACAGCCTGGTGAGGGTGACGAACATGGCCCCGACATTGGCCCCTGGTCCCGGGGACACCCATTCCCACTGGCCAGCAGGAGTGAGGGCAACTTTTCCAAGTGGGGAGGATCTCAAAGCTCCTCCTACGAAAAATTCTAAGGGATGTTTCCAGATTTAAAGGAGAATTTGCCGCCAAGGAGTCAAGAGGGGCCTGTTGCCTTCTGTGAGGCAGGAGAGCTGTCCCCAGAGTAGGTGTCAATTTCTCTTCTCCAACAATGCATCGGAAGGCAGAAGGGCCAGGTAGCTGAGCGGGAGGAGAGGAACTGAGAAAATACAGGGAGATAAGGAAGATAAGTACTCACGAGAGACACCCTGCTGTAGGTTCTGCCTTATATCTATGACAGAATATTATTCAGCCATAAAAAAGGAAGGAACCTCTGTCATTTGTGATGACATGGATGGCCTGGAAGGCATGATCTTAAGTGAATAAGTCAGAGAGAGAAAGACAAACTCTACATGATCTTAGCTGTGAGATCTAAAAAAAGAAAAACAGATCAGACGTGTGTTCCCAGAGGCAGGGGGTGGGGTGGAAGAATTGGACGAAGGTGGCCCCCACTTCCAAGTTTCAGTTATAAGATAAGCAAGTCCTGCGGCTGTCATCTACTGCAGGGTGACTGTCGTTGGCAATACTCTTGACATGTGCGCATTTGAAAGTTGCTGCTCTTAGAAGTCCTCATCACGAGGGGGAAAAAATGCCGTGTTGTAAGTCTAAAGCTAATATAATGTTATATGCCAATTATCTCTCACTTAACCAAATGTTAAGAGAATGCCAAGTCAGCTCTCTGAGGGTGTCTGAACAGTCCCCCAAGTCACAGCCCCCCCGCCCCCGCAGCCTCTACCAGTGACACAGCTATGCCCACAGTGGCCAGAGTGCTGGTCATTCCTTCCCCTTCTCAGCACACGACCTGCTGTGCGGGTCCGTCTGGCTGATTCACGATTCTCTGAATCTACCCTGGAGCATGGAGACAGAGGAAATGCATGCCTATAATTTACAGAAAGACATGAATTTAATAAAATAAACGGAGCGGCCTAATACCCATGTCAGGAAATATACAACCGCATTATCCAGCCAGCTCTAGACTTTTATGTGGAGACCAGGGTCAGTGGGTGGTCGTGGTGTGCCCCGTGGGTACAGGGGACGGTCCTTCCATAGGTTGCATCCCACAGTCTGTCTCTTTGCAACGGACCCTGACTCGGGGTTCCTACATCTTTGTGCACCAGTTTGTGCAAAATGTGCAGAAGCTCAAGGAAATGCCAAGCCTGCATAATGGGCTTCAGGAAGGGAAAGACACACCCTCCAGGGCAGCCGGGGTGAGGGAAGGTCTTCCAGCAGGTTCTCTCTCTAGGGTCCCAAGGTGCTGGGGATTCAGAGAGCTGAGCGGCAAGAACACAGGACATTTAAGGGAAGTGGACAGATGGTAGAACCCACTTTGCCCTCTTCCAAAATCTGAGAGAGGAAAGGAACTCAGACCAGAAAAGGAAGCAGACACCATGCACTAATCCCCACAGGTGGGAAGCCCGAAAGAAATGGTGGCAGGAATGATAGACTGGGTATGGGGTGGCAAGGGTTGGAGGAGGAATTTGTGGGTGTTGACACCTGCCTGTGGAGGAGAAAGGGTCCACCGAGCAGAGGGCATTTCTTCATGGCCAGGGGGCAGAGGGGAAGCAGTTAAGCCAAGGTCAGCTCTCAGAACACCCATCGTCCATCCACTCATTTCTCCTGTGCTGGACAGAAGGCAGAATGAGAGAGGTGGTTTGGGGACGAGTGTCCTCCTCAGGATGCTTCCTTCTCCACTCTCTTCTAGAGAGTGACCCCCATAGAACACAAACAGGAGACCAGCTCTGGGGAGAGGAGGTGTTCTCTTCCCCTGCAGTCCATCCGCCTGCCTTTGACGTCCGGGGGACAATGCACCTGTCAGGAAGGGAAGGAAGGCATTTCCCTTAGAAAAGGAACACACGGACAGTTCACGAGGAAGACGAAATGACATCGCCTCTGCCAGCTAGCCGTTGGCTCCAGCTCACTGGATTTAGATCACCTGTTCCTGGGGGACCCAATGAACTCCCCTTCTCCCTGAGTCAGTTACTCGTGTCACCTTGATCCAGATGAGGGATGGGGAGTTCATTCAAGAAATAGAATTTGAGTACCTACTATGTGCCAGGCATTGTCACAGAGGGGAAAATTCAAAGATAAAAACTACTGTGCTCATCAGAGCAGCGAAACTGCAAGGCAGAGGCCTGCACACAGTCCCAGTTCGGGGATGGCAGTGTGTTGTGCGAATAAGCATGTGGACGTACGGAAGTTGCCCCCATGTACACATGGCTACCAGAGCTCAGAGGTGCATCACTACTGGGAATTGACCGTGGACATTGCCGGAGCACGTAAGGGAGCCTCGAAGAGGTAGAAGGGCGTGTAGGGGTTGGGGCTGGGAGGGGGGCTTGGGGAGCGTTAACGAGCCTGGGGGCAGTGTGGGGGAACTTTGAATCAGACAGCAGGCTGAGATCTCGCTGCACTCAATCATCCACACCTTCCCACTCAGGGCTGCCCCTTCACAATATAGATTTAGCCCCCACGCACCTGGTACTTGCAGGATGCGGGTGTATAACCTCAGATCAGCGAGGCACGGGCGCCACCTAGTGTTGGCAGCGTTCTATGGCCCATTTCACCAACCCTCGTATCTGTGGTCTGCTTGCAAAGGAATCCCTGAGCCCTGGAGCACAGAGATCTACCCAAGAGCGGGACAAAAGCGGGCCAAGACTTCAGTCTCCTAATCCCCAGTCCTAGAGCCCACTTGGAGCCACTTGGTCCTCAACTGTACGCGGGTTGCAACGCAAAGACGGCCCCCTTCCCATGTAAGATAACTGCCAGACACAGCTGCTCTGTGCTGCTCCCCACCCGTGTCAGCAGCGGGTTCACGTCTGTCTACCTTGCTAAAAATGTATCCACAGGCTACACTTTACAGAAGTAGAATTTCAAAGAAAGTAAAACTCCCTACAATGTCAGAATTCGCAAGCCCTCACTGCAATACACACAACTGAAGAAGACCCCAGGAGTGAGTGGGCTCCCTGTGGCCACCGCAGATCTGAGAGTGCAAACCCCGCTGCCCCCCAGAACTGTCACTTCACTCCCTTTGCCTCTTACTCTGGCAAGGTGCAGGGGACCACGTTCGTAAGGTGGGAGCAATGATTACCACATACAGTTGTCTTTGCGTATGTGCCAATTTACAAGACAAGGAAATCTTCCACAAACTTTGGTCCTGCAGGTGAGTGACGGAGAAGGCCCAATGGCTCCTGATTGAGCAGTGGGCGGGCCCCAGAGGGGTGCCCCTGGCCCTGCCCTGGAATGAGGAGCCTCAGGGAACAGGCTCATGGAGCGTGTCTTAGAAGTGAGGGTCTGACAGTCTTCCTCCCCTTAGGAGAGTGAACTGTGATTCCCAACAGCTCGGCACATCACTCCCTATGTGGGGACGGATAATCCACTGTCACGCTAGACCGACTGGGGTGCACCGATACCCCAGCTTCTCCCTCTGTCCTCACTGGTCATTAGGGAAATGCACGTGAAAGCCACGGTGAGATACCACTGCACACCCACTACGAGGGCCACAATCCAACCTACAGACCATAAGTGTGGCTGAGAACGTGGGGAATTTGGAAACCTCATACAGTTGCTAGTGGAAATGAAAAATCATCTCAGGGGGCGGGGGTGGGGGGACTAAGGGAGATTAGCCAAAGTACATACAGGCATATATGCACGGCCCCGGACAGAGACCACAATGAGAGGGCCAGCAGGGACGGGGCAGGGTGGAGCAGGGCAAAGGGGGAGTAGGGAGACATCTGTAATAAAAATAAAAATAAAATTTTTAAAAGAGTATAACCACTGTGCAAATAGTGTGGTGTGTCCTCGAAACAATAAACGTTGAACTACGGAACGGTCCAGCAATTCCACGGGTGTGTATGGACGCAGGAGATGCTCCTCCTCCCCACGCCTCCTTCTCTCTCTCTGTCTTCACATCTCACGGGATGCCAGTGTTTCTGGGGCCACAGAGTGGCCAATGCTACTGTCAGATACTGTCAGATAGTAGTACTGTGATAACTGCGTGGGGGGCCGGGTGGGGACTTGAAGCAGCAGGGGGTCCCTCTGTCAAGTACCTGATTTTCTAACCGCTTTGCTGTAGGCCTGAAACTAGTACAGAATAACATTGAATGCAAACTGTAATGGAAACCATTTTTTAATTTTTTAAAAAGAATGAACTGTCAGGACAGACAAGCCTCTCAACCGACAATGTTAAAGAAAACGCTATTTGTGACACTATTTAAAATAGTCAGGCAGACTCGATTTGAGACCTGGAGATCAGTAAGGGGACTGACTGCCTCCTGGGGGGTTGCAAGAGGGGAGAGAGTCTGGGCTCAACTCTGAATGCAGCAAGGAAACGTGGGAATTTAAAGAGCGGGGGGAGGGTGACCAGTGGTGGAAAATGACCCAGAGGAACATCGGCAGTGGAAGGGTGAGGACACTGAGCAAACTGACTGCGAGAAAACCAAACCAACCAAGAAGTAAATGTTAAGCTCTCACTGGCCTTACCGAGCAGTTCACGGACCTGGCAGCAGCCCATCCAGCACCTAGAAGGGTGCTCCGAGATTTGCACAAAACAGACGGATTTTATAGGAAGGAGGGTGGGGAGAGGGAGCACTTAGAGGGGAAAAAAGGAAGGAGTGTTTTTAGACAAGACTTCTTTTGGGCGGAAGGGACCTGCAAGGGCTCCTGTCCTTCGGATGGTCTCTTCTTTCTTGGAGGGATGGAGAAGGCCCCTGTTACAGATTGCTCATTGGTGTTGGCCAGAAAGTTCCAGACTGGTTGACTGAGACTGTATTTCAGGAAGAAGGTGAAACAGCAGCAGGTGAGGTGTGAAATCTCGGTTTGGTGTCAGGGGCTTTTTGCACAAGTGGCACCATTTTGGGCCCGTGGTTTCCCTTTCACGCGACCTAACAGGACTTCAGAGGGGCAGACCAGGGGGATCAGACACACCTGAGGGGTGGTGGCCTCCATGGGGACCCCGATCCGATACCAAGGGTGGGAGATTCTGGCTAAACCAACTTAGCCGGATTTTTGCTAAAACCGGATGATGCCAAGATGAGCCAGGAAGCCCAGAATTCCAGGCCCAGTTGGGAAGAGGGCTCAGCAAACCACCAGCGGAACCCCTGAGCCAGGCTGTGAGGAAACTCCAGTGGAAAATCAGAAAAACGCAGAGTGGGAGGCGAGAGAGCCGCAGGACAAATCAAGGGAAATGCCACATCCCGGGCCCCTGGCAAGAACTCTCAGCCCTGAATCCACACCAGCATCCCTGTGGAACTTAAAAACAAAACCAAAGAAACCACCTGGATCCTCAGAGGCTCTGAGGGGAGAAAGGACTCAGGCATCTGTACACCTGTCATCTCCCCAGGTGACACCAGTGTGCAGCCAGGTGTGAGCCACCCGGGTGGGCCATGGTACCACGGGCCAGGCACCCCTCACCTCCAGCAGCCCACGTGATTGGAGGGAATTCCCCAAGAAGATTCACCTCCCACGGGTGTCGGGCTCCTTGAAGAAAAGCTTGTCTCCGGTGGCTCTGGCCACAGCAAGCTGAGGTTCTGACAAGGCCCGGACGAGGGGAGAGGGAGGAAGCAGCATCTGTTCCGTCCTCACGGAGCCAGGGCCATTACAGCAGAAACGGCCTCCTCTCACCAGGACTCCCCTGCGGGCCGTCGAGGGCTAGAGGCAGCATGACATGAGTGACGACGGCTCCTTCCCTTTCAGAGGAGCCCCTTTCGCTTATTTCCTGAATGAATGCATTCGTGTGGGGATGGCTTTCTTCCCCAAGTGAATGCATTTCTGTCCCCGCTCCCTGTCAGAAACGTGTGGTTTGTTACAAAGCACGTGCTGTTTCCTGTCGTCTTGGCCATGACATCAGATACGTGCTTCCTGGAGGCTTAAGATACTCTAGTTTAACTAGTTTTCCTTCACGCTTCCTTGGTGCCCATTGCCCTGGCACCTGAGCCTTCACAGCCAGGATTTCCCAGGACCTCCACCAGCAGCCGGGAGCCTGTTAGAAACGCCAGCTCCCGGGCCCCACCCCGGACCTGCAGACTCAGAAACTCCGAGGGTGGGGACAGTGCTCTCTATTTTAACCAGCCCTCAGGTTGTTCAGATGCACCATAAGACTGCCTTAAATTAGTTTGCTTAATATTCTGAAAACCCACACTCTGGAGGAAATACTGCGTCCTTAGCTTTCGAGGCTCCATTTCATCACCTGTGCAGGGAAAGGTGTGGGCATCTGCTGAGGGCCAGCTCGGGCAGGGCTTCGCAGCCTAACACCGGCACAAGGCTCGACTCCATTCAAGACGGAAAACCAAGGCTCAGGTAGTCAGTCCAGCCACTTTGCGAGGGGCCAGCTAGTAAGGGGCCGGCACTATCTCACCCCCACCCCGCTGTCCAGGTGAGGAATCTGAGGTCCAGGGAGTGTGCGGCAGCTGCTCCAGGTCACAAAGCTGGCAAAGGGCAGGTGGGAGCACACCCCCAGGTGGAAGTGCTTCCTGGGCCCCCCACCTTATCCTGCCCACTCCTGTTTGCCTCTGGAGCCTCCGAGCAGATTCCCTGGAAGTGACACTGGAATCTTTAAATCAGTTGGGGGGTGGGGGACCGAAAAGGGCCAGACCAGAGTAAGATCTGGCCTCTGTGGGGCACAAGGATGGGGAGCCCAGATTCACACGGGGGCTTGGAAGGCTGGGGTCCGAGGGCAGCCACAGCCTGTGAAGCAAAGTGGGGTTGAAGCAGGCAGTGGAGGGCCTCCCTCACCAGCCGCTCACCTTCCGCAGCGGTCGGCCTGGGATGGCGGCCTGGCTACGGCTGCGGAGGGAGGACAGGGCTCAGGCAACGCTGACTGGTAGGCGAGAGCGACTGTTCCCATCTGACTTTCCTCCTGGCCTGGGAGACTTGAACAGCAAACACCGGCCCTCCCTCTGGGCAGGTCTCCTTCATCCCAGGCAGGTCTGGGGCCCGGCCACCTACGCTGCAGCCCCATTCCCTGTCACCTGGGCCACCCACAGTCCGGGAAGCAAGATCAGGCAGCAGGCCCCCTACAGGCAGCAGGGGCAGAGGGCCACGTACCTTCTGAGGACCAGCACACGACCGCCTTTCACAGACTCGATTCCGCTTTGGGCGCGGCAGGCACCGAATGCCCCCAGGTACACGGCTTTTAACAGGAGCACGTTCTGCCTTCCCTGCCTCCCTCCGTGAGACATGCGGTGCCGATACAGGGCTGTGCAGAGACGT